>JAGFPH010000284.1:500903-533164 GCA_018207615.1 Philaenus spumarius | reverse complement strand
TATAACTCTTAATTTACTTTATTCTCGAACATTCTCAGCCACTTGGTGTACGACGCCTCTTGTTTCTGTAAATAGATCTCAATAATACAGTTTTGGAATGATGATTGCTCAGTTTTTGTTTGCACAGGTGATTACATGAATAACAATGTGAACATGAAATCGATGTAGGTTATCAAGTGTTATTCAGTAATATAATTCATATAGATTTTATTTTTACACTTTATGAACTAGAAATTAATATAATTTGATAAAATCCAATTGATATATGAATAAATATCTAATCCATATTTTTCATCACAAGTATAAAAACGAAATCTTATCTTCTAAAGCGAGAGATAATTGTCTGTCTGCTAAATGGATCTCGAATCTCCGTCTAAGGATTTTTGATTTTTTGATTTTATATGGGGCTTTTGGCCACGAGAAATCGATTGGAAATGGTCACCAGTCTGGGAAAATTCGTTTTCTACGTCTTTTTATTAAATTAAAAAGTGAAATTTGTCCATTTTAAACAATGCAAAGCACAGCTGATGCAAATGTTTTCAATGTCATTACAATAATCATCTGTTTTCTTTTAAACGAAGCACAGCTGATGCAAATGTTTTCAATGCCATTACAATAATCATCTGTTTTCTTTTCAACTGTATTTTATTAGAGGTAAGCCTAATGTTGTATCTATTTATAGTTATCATGGCAACTAATACTTCTGCTAAATAAACATACCCTTTATTTAGTTGTTTAATGTTATAGGCCTAACCTAAACGATGTTCACGGAAATTTGCAATAATAGTTATTGACGTGAGCGAACTAGGCCCTGCTTATAATCGAGCATTAGCTCGGTCTCCTGGTACTAAATATTATTAAGGAACACGACGCTAATTAGTAATTCTTCACCAGTAAATTCATTACTGCAATCTGTTTGTGAGCTACTACATGATACAGAAACAATCAATCTTTCACGAACAATTCTTACATTTGAAAGTTTAATTCAAAGTTTCGAATTGTTCACTCGTCTAAATGCACAATGACTTATTAGCCCAGTAAAATTAAACAACCTATTTGGATATTTCTACAAAAATACATCCTTTAAATGGTGATATAAATGTCCTTAGTAAAATTAAACAACCTATTTGGATATTTCTACAAAACTACATCCTGGAAATGGTGATATAAATGTCCTTAGTTAATTAAAATTTTACTCTTCACAAAAGGCTTAGAGTGTATTTCACATTCAAAATCTCGTGAACTCTATCATTAGACTTAACACCTTGCATCTTAAAACTAGGCGTAGAGTTTAAAAATATACAGAGCAAGGTGCAAGTCGAGTTTTAAAGACGAAATCTTGAAAATTCGATAAGGAGGTGGTAATAGCATAAACGGTAGTAAGATTTAAACCGCGGCACAAGCAATGTTACTAAAGAGGTTGAAATCGACTTGAATTTATTAGTGACAGTTATGAATTACAATTGTTTGAAGTTATATGGTGAGTGTCCTAAATATGGCTGAAACAGGATGGGTAGGCGTTATTGTTGTTTTAGGAGTAAAATCATTAAGAAATTTAAAATACTCAATAAATTGCTTTAAATTTCATTTTTCTAGCACACAACATTTTTTTCTCATAGTACACGATTTTAGTTTCAAAACATAATTTTTCCACAGATATCTACTTAGGAAATGTTTGCACAACCATTTATTTCCACCGCCAGCAGTCAGGTCTTATGTTTCACAATGCGAGTGAGGATTGGAAAGACAAGAACAGATCTAGTCAAGGAAAGTAAACACACAAACCTAGCACGGTTTAGGCTGACAACTACTGGATTAGCTTTTAGTAGAGTTTGCCAATTGGTTGTTTCAAACAACCAATACCATTAACAGTTTTATTACACCTTATGTTATGCACCTTATTTAGTTGAATTGTACACGTCAATGAAGCAGACCATATAGCTGAGTTAGCCGACCTCGCATACAATTTTACGATAATAATTTCGAGATATATTCACTGTTATATTATATGGAATTAGAAAAAAATCCTTTTTTTTAGCTGGCACCTTTCACCTACAATTTCGGGCTTATCTAACAATTGTAGATCTCTTTACTCTTTGTGCTTGAAGACTTTGTAATGAGTGAGACCATGAGTCGGATCTCGCAATATGTTATAGATTTTTATGATTTGTAAACAATTTAAAGACTTTTCCTGTTTTTCTACCATTAATTATAATAAATTTTAAATCAACAATATATTCGTTTCCTGTATAACCAAAAATAAATTTAAACTGGTCTCACGTATTATTTAAAATTATTTAAGGTGTTACAATTCTCGGAGTCGGCGCAGGAAAAATAGAATCCAAGATGATTATTCAAAGGTTCCAATACTTTAATTGTGTTAGTAATTAGTAACTAAGGATTAAACAAAAAGAATACATTCAAAAAATAAGAATAAAGCCCCCAATGGTAAATAGTACGCAATAAAGCTTCAAAACTATGAATTAACAATAACTAGTTTTGACAATAATTGTTATTCCTTTATAACAGCTTAGCTTAATTGGGATAACCCATATTTGTAATGTTTAAGCCACACGACAAACTCTAGCACAGTTATAATCCTATGTACTTCAATAACTATTAGAGTATACTGTTAGCATACTAATATTAGAGTATACTAATATAGCGTTATTGTACAATTATTGAAAATACTGGTTGTAAAAAGTAAACAAAAACTAAAATATGTCAAAGAAATTGGTCAAATAGCAATTAACTTTTAATAATATTAATATTCTTATAGTTTATCTTATTTTATTGAAATATAATAAAGACGAATTAAATATTATTTTAATTTACAACTCGAACCTGTTTATAGTTTTAAGTGTAATGTTTAAACCCCAAATAATAATTATTATGGGAGTGGCTTGGTACAGTGGTTAGCACGGTCGTTCAGGTCAGGACCAACCATTAATACTGTTGGGTATGTTCGAACCTAGTTAGTAACACTCAGCGAACGTGCGCTACGCTACTCCCCGATTTTATTAATACAACTGGAATAAAGTAAAAATGTAAAATAAGTGTAATTATTGAACTTTGTACTGATAGCTCATTCAACTTTGTAAACTATTGCCTAAAATATACCTTAATACAGTAATTGCATTTTATGTTGTCTTGGGAATTTCAATCTTTATTAATGAGCACATACAATATCTGCACATAATTAATTACAAGTTAAATTAGCGTGCTTAGTGTAGCAGCAATATTTACGTGTTTAAATGAAAGCAAAAGAACATAAAAAGTTACAACGCTTAACTTAAGTTATGCGCGAAAAAAGAAGAACATAAATTCAGATTAAAATTCTCAATAAAAAGCCCAACTTTAATATCTCCCACTTGTAAACGCTGTAGGGGAGAACGGTAAGAAAAATCCCTTTTAAAAGATCATTTATTTTCCCTCAACAAAAAGGTAGATAAATAACAATTGTTGTCAGTTTTAAAGTCGGAGTTACGGCTCGTTGGTTGGCTACTGTAGACTTTAACTCAGCCAGGATCATCTACAATGACACATAATTAAAATTTACAAGGCAATCTGGTTTTATCGGCTTGCATACACAGCTTTAAGCTTTTTAAATAAAAGACGGCGATAACTTACGCTGCCTCCTTTATTTTGTAAAGTACAATTTGTGATAAAACACCATAACTTTGGCCTGTCGCTGTAAGACAGCTTATTTTTATTTAGATGTAATTATTTAGAATTAAACGTCGTGCTTGTGAAATGGACATTTTCATCTTAGATTAATTTAATAGTATTTCCATATTATTTATTTTTCGAACAAGGCATAGTTTTGAAGTCTTTTCTCACTTACGTGATGGACTTCGTTTTCTACAATAGCGATGATCAATCTTCCGAATGTCGTATTACGTATTTCATACCAAGTTTATTTATAAAAAATGTTTGTTAAATTGTGGCAAACATAATAAAAATAGCACAGAGAAATTATTGTTTATTACTATTTCAAACAAAACAGTAATTGAATGAAAACAACATCTAGTTAATAATAATAATTAATATTATTATTGTAAGCAGAGTAAGAAATTGGATAAGCATAAAATTTACCTACGCTGTTTGCAGCAGTAGTCACTAAATTAAAAATTTTAGTTGATGGAGGAATTCATCAAGTCGCGCTCTAAAATATGCCCATTACTTTGTCTGTTGAAAATATACATAAACAGTGCAAGTTAATCTAAAACATAAACAAGCATATCAAAGAACATTATTTTCTCAAATTCTGTTTAGAACTAGAAACTAATAAGTTTAGTTGGATATGGTTCTTTAACCCAACAATTTTAAACTTGAACATTGCAATGTTTTAACTATATTTTATTTAACAACTAGAGTTACACTAAAGTAAAAAATTGCATTAAAGAAGATTAGGGTTTGGTTTACACTTTGTTGAAATAAGTATTAATAGGATCTGTTTTCATAATTCTGGGATTTTATTAAAATGTTTTTATTGTTACTATTTTTTTGTAAACCAGACACATACAAATGTAGCTCTGTCTCTGCCTTCTACTTTGATTTTATTTGTTGCTTAAAAACTTTACTTTATTTCAGTTAAACTATTTAAATTGGAGGCACGAATGTGAATAAAATATGGGCAACTATTATGGATGTTTTAAACTAGCAGACTGGACAATTACTCTAACCACTACGCCATGCTGCTTCCCTTCTTCATTTTAATTTATGTTAGAACTATCACTCAAATATTATTATTGGTCATAGTTTCGGTCTACTCACTAAGTAAGTAAGTATTTGGTTTTATGTTTACTAGCTTTTATAAAAGGCTTACCAGTGTTAACTTTGCCAGGAAATCATTCAATTGTGAAAATTGAAATATGATTAATACGAAAATGCACAATCAAGCTTCCAGCTAATATTTTAGGTTGAGGGAAACGCAGCTGAATAAACTTCATAATATACGTTTTTAGTGTATAGCCTATAGCAATTCATTTTATTTAAAACAAGCGACCAGAGTACCCGTGTTGCCACGGGTAAAAAAATTTAAAAAGTTAATTAATCTTAAGGCGTTAATTTCCAACAGCTGATAAGTTTGTTTTTTATTTACAATTAATTGTTAACTTTTTATATATTGAAACAGTTTCAATATGGAAATTTCTGAAACTTCAGGAACCTATATCTCAGGAACCACTTGACTTATATACTTGAAACTTCGGTTTAAGTAGTTTCTCACTAAGGTCTATGATTGTGTAAAAATTCAAGAACCTAACCTATACGTTTTCAAATTAAAAAATCAAACGGACAGACTGAGCGTTTTATTAATATGATGATGATTAAAGTTCTACCCTTCCCATACTTAACTTAAAAATATTTCTCATTTACAAGACTGGATCTAACAGTCTAAGACCCTCAAAAGGCAAACGCCTAATACATTTAATACGCGTTTTATTAAAGATAAATCTTTGCAAAGAACAAATACAATATTAAAGTAAAACTTGTATTACAAAATAAAGAATAATCTGGCCTATTGAAAATGAAGAAATATAAACCTACTAAATACTATTTGCTTTCTGAAATATATCCAGAATGTGCGCATGGCTCTAATACTCAGATGGTCAGGGTGTACTCTATGATGTTGTCGTGTCACGACGAAATGGTTATTTTGTCACTTAGAACTTATGATGGAAGGATGTTGGGTTGAGTAACAAGCTAAAACAACAACGGCAATTCGGACCTACGACAACCGGAATTGTAGTGCGTTGAAACGCAGCTTCAGAGGTAACACCTAGGAAAACCACAATAAATAATAATGTAAATAATAATAAATGTATTCGTACGATTTCTTACATCGTTTCATTACAATTAAAAATACATCACATTTCAATCCTTATATACTGAGCCAATGACATCGTCTGAATAATTTCATAAATAAAACGTTTGAAAGTAGGTAAAGCCGATAATTTTGCCTCCGTCTGTTTTCGGCTGAGATCTGTTCTATAGCGATATCTGGTAAGTAATTAATAATAATCGCAGTATATTTGAAAGTAATGAACACTATCATGAAACCCCTATCCGTAAAAACTCTTTAAATCTTTTAATGTAGGCCTAAATGTTGTTTAAATAATCTTCCACACAATATTGAATACAACGCAACGTTTGAAATAATTTAAGTTCTTTCAAATAGTGCCCGATTGAAAATGAGTTTTATTAAAGGTAAGGTGGAAAAGTACCTTGTCTCTTCCGGAAATAACCGAACTATGTCAAAGTAGGGAAAGTCTGATATTTTTGCTATAATGTGTTAGTGATATTAAATGCATGTAAAATGGTGATTTTTAAGTTTTATATTAGCAGACCATAACATTTTTTAATAGATTTTTTATTGGTTATGTAAGGTATGTTTTTATTCTTTTATTAATTAGGGTTTCCTTTTTACAGCTATTTTGCTAAATTAAGTATTCCCTGGAACATAACACATGGTTATAAAAATCAAAAATAAATAAAGATGTTTTTTAAGATTTTTTCTATACAATAAATAGTTTGCCAATATTATTTTTTTCTCTTGTTGTTTTTTGTTATTATCTCAAACTGTTTGGGCAGCATAAGGCACAAGGTAACCAAATGTCTCTGGCATTTCTTTACAAAAATAACTTTTTCAATCATTGTCCAGCCCCAATTTTGGAAAAGTATAATTAAACACGTTGCCTGGGCCCGAATGTAGTAGTATTAAACTGAATAGTAAAAGTTTCATCGAAATAGGATAATTAGTTTATGATTTAAATAAAACGTAGTTTAAATTGTAAAAAAACAAACACACAAAAAACATACATATAAACAAACACACAAACAAACAATTATACATACAAACAACCACACAAAGAAACACAGATACAAACAAACATACAGACAAACACACATACAAACAAACATACAAATAAACAAACATACATACAAACAAACACACAAACAAACATAGATACAAATAAACGCACAAACAAATATACAACTAAAAAAACGTATATACAAACAAAGATGCGTATAAACAAACATAGGCCTACATACAAACATTCATACAAACAAACATACATACATACAAACAAACACACAAACAAATATACATACAAAGAAACATAAATACAAACTTTTCCTATTTATAATGTAGTACAGATAAGTAATTAGTTTTGTAAATTAAAATTTTATTTTATTATTATTATTATTGTTGTAAACAATTGCATTCTAACTAGTATATTGTGTACAATAAATAAAGACACGACGCGACGTTTAAAATGTAAAAGAGAAGCCCAGAAAGCGTTGTTATTGAGTTAAGATAAAATCCCGATAAATAAATAAAAGAAGGGAAAGGTAGATATGTGCCAATTACGCGAGTTCAGTTAACAAATGTAAATGTGTGAGTGAGCCGCTCCAGCCAAGCTGATCGTTAAACACAGGATTACCGTGTGGCATTTATGGTGACACGACCAATATTTCTCTCCGAGCCTTGTGTAATATAACGAATGTAATAATTTACGAGCCAGCTTTTATCACCACATGGCCGCCATTGTCGAGTTTTTCTTGTGCGGCACAATTTATTGCCTCGTCTCGAAGAAGGCGGGAGGGGAGACTAAAGCTAATTGTAAACATTTCCTTAACAACGATGCTGACTCAATGGAGTCTCCCATAAGTTATGTTTCGCATCCTCCCTTCTAGTCGGAGCACAAAGCACCGCCACTCTTCTCTTTTCTTCTTTAACTAACTAAACCCTCTTTCAACACTATTATATACTCATTAATAAAATATTGTTTTACATTTGTCAAAGAAACAAATTAGGTACATGGTAGTGTAATTTATTAAAGTAAATAGTCAATGATACATAAACACTAAAATTATCTTTGTGCAAATGTTTTTTAATAAATGTTTGGTATTATAAAAATGAGCACTTTTACCAGGTCGAAAGTGAAATAACGGACTAGTATAAATTCCAAGTAAATATATATTTACCGTCGCAAAAATCTTGTACCTTTTTGTTTCATACAATACAACAAAATGAAACTCCTATCTTATAGCCTATACGTTGCCATGGAATTAGTCTATATAATGCCTTAATGACGCAAGTAAATAAATATTACGCGGTTAAGTTTTTGGCAATCTCTCTCGACTCGATTATATAATATACGAAACTTGACCTAAAGATAAATAAAAATCATCTTGTTTTACATGTCGCCTCTTACAAACAATCGCAAAATAAAATAAAATACAGAACAGAAATACTTAACATCAGTTTTCGTAGAGTTTCCAGACTTAAGAGCTAAAAAATGCATATTTAAAAGATCTAATGCTACAACTTATTTAATATTTACTGAATCTCCACAAAAAGAAGAAAAACACAAATTACGTCACATTACAACACAATTTTCAAGAGTTATTAACGCATGCTTCATCGTCACCATGATAAATATTTATTTAAAATTGTGTGTTGAAACACTAAACACAGTTTGAACACATTTACAGTTCATTCATCTCGAGTTTCGGCATCGATTAAAAGAGTCAGTTCCAATGATTTAGACTAGAAACATGACACAGGTATAGTTAGGGTTTTCGTTATTCGAAAAAGAAAAATATTGTTAGAACTTAAGAACCAAAGTTGCAGGAAGAACAAAAATATAATTTTGTTTGTCTTTAAAAAAGGCAATATTATACCTCTTATAAATAAATATTTTGTAAGATTAGTTTTTACTTTTTAGATATTAGACGTTAAACATTTTAAGAGCTGACATTTTTTGAAATAAGTAAGAGAAATCGTTTGATTATTTTTCATAGGTTTGTCTTATAACACTTTAGTTATATGCAAAATGTTAACTACATATATAATTTAGAATTAAAACGATATAAATGTGATTGTATCTCAGAAGGCCAGTTAGATAAAACACTAAGCATTTGAGGAATCTTGTTATTTTATAAACTTGAATGATTTTGTATATATAGAGTAAACTAAATTAAAGAAGGGGTACCAACTATCCATTGGAAAAATATTCAGTACAGGTAGAAATGTAACGTATTTGATTCTGTGTGCACTTAATATACACGATCTGTGTACAAAGTATAGTTTAAGGTTTGGAAGAAAAGTCTTCGTGTCAATTATCTGACTTGCCCTAATATGCTAAAACAAATAGGTGTAAACAAAATTAAATGTGTTATAATTTAATACAATATTGATGTTGACAATAAAATTTAATATATAGAAATCAAGGCTTTGGAGAAACACATTAGCTAGATACTTACAAATTATTTTAAACAATAAACCATTAACTTTATATTTTGAGATAAATAGACATCACATCGCGACAGAAATACATCCTTGACACAACACCACAGAATTACATAAACTGTATTTACATTTCAAGAACACATTTAGATAACAATTTTACGTTGATAAATATTTTGAATTTACTATCTAGTCTAATTAGGACTATTGTTTTATCAAAATGTGTTATGATGAAGTTGACTTGACAATATTGTAAAATACTTTTTATAAAATTCCTCATTTATATGTGTATATACACTGTCTTATTGACTTCCAAAAAGGTTTTCCAGTTTGTAGATGTAGTAATGTAGTATTTGTGATCAAGAAAAACAGTATTAAAAATGTTTAAAATAAAATAAAAACTATATAAAAATCTGAACATACAATTAAAATAGCAGGCCTATTAGAAAGAAGACTGCACAATGTAGAAACAATATTTTCCCATTTATATTTTATTTAATCGTTTTTTTGAAACACGCTAAAATATCATAGTTAATATGCATACTTTGTATTAAAATATTTTCCAGTTTTTAAGAAGGCTAAACGAATCTACTAATTACAATATATAGGTTTTTAATGAACAGTTTTCTCTTAAGGGTCAGCATTTAAAATTGCCTGCTTTTCCCTGATATTGTTCAAAATGTCAGTTTTTGAAATAACAATCTCACAGATCTAATCTGTATATACAATTAAGTACTTAGGCCTAAATATTGTTTTAAAATAAACAATATTATTGCTTTTTTGCACTTGTGAGGTTTTTTTTATATAATATTATGTCTCCAGGTATCTCGCAAAATAAATTATACAACGCATTAAAAGTTGTTGGATCTGTGAAAGCGAAAAGGAATCTCAGTGCGATAAATAAAATGGTTATTCAAACATTCAGAATGGTTTGACTATAAAATCCAATGACGTAATAACGTTGTATTAGAGAAAGTAGTTTCGCTATTAATATTTAATGAAGCAATAAACTTTATGTCGTTATTTTGTTATCAAGTAGAAAATATAAAATTTAAGATGTATGTAAAAAAAAAAACCTAATAGAAATTTATACCACATTTGAAAAAACTATAAGACGAAAGTGCTCACTTTGTATTTAAAAACTTCTAATGTTGGATGTATGGATGTGTATGAAAATATGAATCTGATTGAAGGAATATTTAGTGGTGTGATTGTTTCCAGAGCTGATGGATGATACTGCCTCACGAGCGGTTTAGTACTGGTGTCTGATATTGCTTGCGCTTCCTACATTTTATTTTGATAGCTATACTTTATATACAGAGTGATACAAAAGTCCGGTCACCCCTTAATACTTTAAAAATTATTGCACATATCAACTCAGTACTTTCAGGAACCTATTCAATTAAAAAAGCTATTTTATTACGATTTAAAATAATTTATCCGCCATCTTGAATGTAACCTTGTTTTTTTAATGGGAAGTTGGTCATGTGATACATCATTTCGATGTAGAATTTCAAGAGAAAACCAACGGTGAAATTTGACCACCATACCTTAACTGATTAAAAATGTTGGCCAAAAAACTAATAAAATGATTGTTTTCCGATTTTGCTCCATTTTACTACACTATTTTTTTACAATAATATTTTTTTATATTCAGAATTAAATAAGCTTTCTTCAAACACATTTGCCACACAACGATACTTGGAAGTATTTGGTCGAACCACTCGAAATTAATTTTGAAAGGTGACATTTCGTTTTAAACGTCTATTTAAAATAAACTAATTTTGTACTTAATATTTTTGAATATCTCTTATGGTTAGCTAGGAATAAATTAAATTAGATTTTGTTGTCTTTATTGAAAAATATCTGTAAAATACATCTTAGGATTTAAGTTCTTACTAATTTAATGTATCAAATGTTCAAAATGTTTAGCCTGACAGTGGGCTAGCCGATTATAAAATTAACGAACTGTATTAGCCAAAACTGGCAATAATTAAAGTAATATACAGTAACTCTAAAATAATGCAAGGCTAACTGTATAAAGCCAGCAAAAATAAATTGCTAATTTGTACATGTACCGAAAAACAATGTTTTATGTTCAAATATTTTACATGTATTTGTCAGTGTATCGCATTAATAAAAAATCGCATGCCATACTCACAACTATATATTTTTAACTAACGGTGGGAAAATTGAATACAATTAAAAATAAATATTTTAGTATACTTGTAAGTTGTTTTTTTTAACGGCGAAAAACCTAGGTGGTTATCATCGCCTTGTAAATATAAGTAGTAACATAGGTAAATAAGTTTTAGAAAGCATTGTTTCAATATCCCAAATTATGTTAGTATTAATAACGCCTTCTGGATCAATAGGCTTAATTCGAAAACATTATTTATATATTTCACGCATTGTGTAACGAAGGTAATGTATGCTTTATAGGGTTAATTGGTATCCAGTATTATTTTTAAAATGCTTGAGTTGTTTCTGAGTTAAAACTATTTTTAGCTGGTGAAAATAAAAATAATTTATTTAATTTACGCATTCTTATAATTTACTTCGCTGTATGAATATTTTTTTAGAGACCATAGTCGATCTATTAGACTGTGTATCATAATACAACACCACTCTAGCAACCAAAGCCCAACACCATTTACCAACAAATTACATATAATAATTGAAAATTAAATAATTTATGAAAATAATAATTAAATACTGAATGCTTATTCATTCGAACAGATTATAACGTAAGATATTTTGTAGGCCTTGAAAGTTAATAGATAATGGTTAAAATTAATATGCTTGACATTTAAAAAGCGACTTGTTGATTATAACATTTATCCCTATTGTCAGGTATTGCTCATTTATCATCGACAACTCCATTGCCAGCAAGAATATATAACTACAAGAAAGTAGATACTTTAAGAACTGGTTATACTGTCCCACTTCAAGGCTCATTCCTATATTGATTTAATTAACAACTTGTCAGCTAGTTACGTGTGTTTGTGATTAACAACACTATTAGCAATGATCATTTATCTAATATATTTGCTGTTACGTACTTCGGCGTTTATCTTTTGACAACAAGGGAAACCTGGCTGAATAAATTACATAGCGTTTAATATATAGTAAACGCTATAAACATATATGTTGTTGGAAATTAAATAAATTGTTTGAGTATATACTTCCTCATCAGATATGTGTATAACAGTTTCGAAGTAATATACGTAGTTTGATAAATCGTGCGAAACTAGATACATTATATATATACTTTAAATAAATGCAGTAACATTATATGTATCAATAGGTTTATGTTTAAATAAGGATTAATTCAAAGCTAGGTGTAGTTTTATTTTTAAAAAACCGATGTCAAACTAGGTGGGTCTTATGATTACTAAAATTTGGCCAATTTACTAAAATACCAAATTGTTAGTAAGAAATTTATATATATATAAGCGAAATACCACTCACTCACTCACCCAGTCACTCACTCATCACGATTTCTCAAAAACTACCGGACGGATTGAAATGAAATTTGGTATGTAGCTTCCTCTAGGGCCATAGGTGCTCACTAAGAAAGGGTTTGAAACAATTCGAAATTTTAGGTGGGTTTTGGGGGGATCAAAGTTATTAAAAAACGATTTCTTCAAAACTATCGAACGGATTGGAATGAAATTAGGTATGTAGCTTCCTCTAGGGCCATAGGTGCTTACTAAGAAAGAGTTTGAAAAAATTCGAAATTTTAGGGGGTTTGGGGGTTCAAAGTTATTAAATCACGATTTCTTCAAAACTACAGAATGGATTGGAATGAAATTTGGTATATAGCTTCCTCTAGGGCCATAGGTGCTCACTAAGAAAGGGTATGAAAAATTTCGAAATTTTAGAAGGGGTTTGGGGGGATCAAAGTTACTAAAATCATAATTTCAAATCTTTTGTTATTATGACAATAGTGCTTTTATTATTTAAGATCTATATATATATATATAAGCCAAATACCACTCACTGACTGAACACTTAAAAAGAATACAATTACGTTAAAAAGACTGAAAATACCAACCACCACGGGCAACGCCGTACGGGTCAGCTAGTGTATTTATAAAGACGAGGCTACACATGCTGAAATAATCGGAACAAGATAATCACAGTTGGTCGTACACAATTTTAATACACATTCAAAATGCTGTCTTTCTTTTCCAAGGAAAACTTGTAATTTCTTAAACAAGGGAACTCAACTCTTATCACATAAGTTCAGAGAAGATATCTACTTAAAGTCAGATAATATTCTTTGTTTTAAGTGTTCAATGTTGTTAATTATTCTCACAGAGTAAACTTTATCTTTTGCCTTGCCAATACAGAATAGGTGGTCGGTGTGAGGTCTGGGGAAAGAAGACAGTTTGGTTGTTCTATATTTCCAAACCGGCAATCTGTTGATGCGCCATATTATGCTTCCAAATAAGTTTTTTTCTGAAAATTTGTCAGTTGTGCAAACTTGTCAGACTTACAAAACAATTCAATATAGTTATTTCGTGATATCAAATCAAAGAAATGAGGATCTCTTATTAAATCTCTTTTTCACAATATATTGTTTTCCAGCTGATAAGATCTATAGCCGCCAATTAGGCCTACTCGTATAAAACGGAACTTATGAATTAAGAAACTTATAAATTATCTCTCATAAAATCACTCACCTGAATACAGTACATGTCTTTTATGGGCTATATGTTTCATAGTAACATCATTGGGCAAGCTGTATTCATAACATTATTATAAAAATCACAGAAGTTAAACTGACGTCTGAGATTACGATGACACCGTTTCTTTTAAAGTCTACAACTGTTCTACTAATTTGTTCAACTGATATGTGAGACTATATTCATACTTATTCGTTGCTATATCATACATAACCTCCAATAAGACAAGAAGATTTGATTATTTATTAGTTTATACTAAAAGCATAAACAACAAATGCGCTATGTATTCGTTAAAGTTTAAACTATCCCCTGGGGAAATATTTTTTCAAGTAGTTTCAGTAATGTCTAATATTATCCTATACATCCTCAAACAAACAAACATAAAAACAAAGATTTTTGTTTGCAATATGCTATTCTTTTAGATATGGTAAATTTAATATAGCTAGAACTAAAACTGAAAAATATTATAAACATCCTAATTTGCTTATTTTTTTCTAAAAATAGATATTTATTTTTTACTGATAAAGTGAGTTTTTAATTTCTACTTAAGATTTTCTTATAAATATACTCATCCAAGTTTTTTTAATAATTAAGTATCAAATTTTTAATAATAAAACATTTGATGAAACATTTACAAAAATGTATTTTACCTAATCTCATCATAAATATGCGACTTCAATCAGATAACATATTATTAATAAAAAAAAATTGTTTAGTACTGTATGTAGCCTACTTGTAAATTATTAATTATTGTAAAAGTCAATTAGCAAAGTTGTTGTTAAATTCATTTAAGGTTTAACTCAGGTTTTCCCACTTTCTAACAATGTACAACGTAATCACTGCAACACAGTAATAATCGTAAACACTTCGTGAGGTTGTCAAACCGTCCGAGAAATCACGTTCGTTAATAAATAGTTTACACACAGCTGTACTTTACTGATGTTGACACAAGTTAATTAGCAACGAAACAAGTTATTTCTTCAAGACCATATTGATAGTTCTAAAGTTGAAAACATAATATTTATAATAGTTAATTAGTGAATAACTAAGATGATCATTCAACTCGAAATCGGTTGGATAACTGTAGCGTTAGTCCAGTCTGCTTCAAAGTTACGTAAGTAGTCAAAATTGCTCCAAACGCTGTCTTAATTTGTCTAGCTGGCATAAAATAAATACGAGAAAAGTTACCGTCTTATTTAGAAACATATTTAACTTATCTTACATTGGCGTTTCATTGATTGGTATGATTAATTTGTGTTATAAAAGCATAGGCATGTACTAATATTAAAATAATATTAATAGGGGCGCCAATATTTTAAAATTATCAAATGGGTGCTATTGAGAAAATTGAAGGGCTGAAAATTAGATTATAGACGGGTCAATTTATAGCGGGCGGAGATTACATACCATAACGACTGTGAATTGTGGAATTCTATTGGGCCTCCCTTCAAAATTTGTATAACATAATTATGTCATAGAAAAATTATTATACCACCTAAAAATCTAATGATTTGTTCCAAACATTTTAACAATTGCAAAGTTTTGTACAGCAATTTTTTGAAATTATAGTATTTTAAATTCTAACAATCAAATCTTAAAATTAAATTATAACACACTATCGTAATTATTTTTTAAAACAGTTATGGACTGAGGGGACTTTTATAAAACTATTACAGAAAGTAAATATAACGTTACACAAATAACAGTTCTATTGTTTTGAAGCACCTGTATTATTATCGAGTTCCACGTTTCTATAACTAATGAAAAACAATAGGAATGGTAGAAATGAACTCGAATTAAGAACTCCTGAATATATAAATACTGATAGCTGAAAAATGATTAGTTACAAGCTTATACAACTTGGATGTTTGTTGTTTTTACCACATTATCGTTATACATTTTACAACAAACAATATTTTTTTTCGACCGATGTAAAATGTGAATAATTCTTGCCCATTTGATGCCTCAGCAGCATCATGTATAATTTAATCAAATTTTATAATTTCGATTGAGTGAGGGAAAATATAAATAGCGATGAAAAGTCAGTACAAGGTTCCTTTATTTTCAAACGGATTTAGATACAATATTGAAATTCTTAAGGCAAAAGTAAAAAAAATGACCAAAGAATAGAAGATTTTTGATACATCTCCAATTACCTTTGCTAACATAAGAAGGGGTTTGAAAATCATTTTTATTACTGCGAAGAAACAATTTATGGCAAAATTGAACACTTAATTAGCAACATTTAAATTACTGATTTTGTATGAAGGTAATTTACTTCGCTTGAAAATTAAGCAGCTTTTAAATTCCTCTTTCATTTTCTTAAACCTTTTAACATCCATCACTTTTTAATCAGTGATCTCGAACTTAAACAGATTGATTTATCTGTAAATTAACTTTAAAATGATGTGCAACAATCCATAACTATTCATGTTTAAATAGCTCACACCAAGCTCCTTTTTAAATATTTTAAAGGGGCATGTCTTCTTCCAAAAGAATCCATATAAATGTATCACAAAGTTTCTGTAAATGTTCATGTTGTATCCAAAACCTTTTGAAAATAAATAAATAAGATTATTTCAAAGTTTCCTATATCTTGACCTATACTTTCAATCTAAGTTATTAGTGATGCAAATAGAGAATAAATAAACATTCAGACATTTGTAGTAAGGTCAAATAGCAGTTTTGCGCTATGAATGTGTGTTTTTTGTTGTTTACCAAACTGTATTTATACAATAGCAAACACTCTGAAGAGAACTAAGAACGGTTGTGGGCATACTTTTATTTCCTAAATAGTAATGACTGTATTTATCACATTGTGGTCTGAATATACTAAATATATTTTATTTTCATGTATTGATGCAATACACTTTTTTATGTAATCTTTGTTGAACATGCCGTTGCTCAAAACTATTTTACATTAAAAATACTAACAAACTCGATGTTAACAAAACCCATAGTTTAAAATTAAATAGTTCATTTTTCTTTTAGATTTCCTTTATAAAAGTAATGCTACGATGGCAGTGGTTGTTAAGGCGTGAAAGCTTTATCAATCATCATGGCAACCAATTCAATTCCCATTGACCCCGAATAATTTTCTAAATGGTTTCTTAACAGAACTCATTGGCTGTGGTTCGGATTCCACGTAAAACTGTAGGTCCCGTCTTCATTAGCCTTAAAGTGCAAAATAGCAGTCCTTTAAAAAAAATAAATAAAAAACTTTATAAAAGTCTAGCGGGCTGGAAGTGTATTTTTTTCTGTCTAGGTTATTTACACAGAAACTTAACAATATTTTCTACATTAAGACTACGACTAAATCCGATTTGTAGTAATCGTTTAAATAGTCGATTTGACTTCATCTTTGAAATTACATTTTCATGTTTGTTACTATTTTAACATTAATGTACAAATAAGTATTACTTTATAATAAAGTATTTTCTTTATACAGTAAATAATAATAATAACATTAACATACAAGGCATGTGCAAGTCGGGCATCCAAAGCATTAAAAGGCTTATTAGTAACTTGTCCACAACTGTTTATAAAAGCCGTATCTCAAACTCAAATAAACATTAAACTGTTCGATATCTATTAACTACTCAACCGACTCAAAGGGGGAGAGAAGAAAAACTGGCTTCGTCTTTAATTAAGAATTACATAAAATATTTGGTATTCGGCAAAGGACGCCTCCAGCAGAAGACACGTATTTCTAAAACGAGTTTGCTAGGTTATAAACGATGCCCCATAAATTGGTGTTACCTGAGGCTTGTTACGAGTGGCAGTAAAAACCGGCGGAGGGGCTTGAAACATATGACCAACCTCTCGGAGTATAATTTATCACAGAGATGTAAAATAAATCTCGGGACCGGTCGTGTAATTAACATGTTCCTTCCAGCTATAGCGATAAATTAACCGGCAGTCATATCATGGCACCGGTTATAACCTAACCTAACACAAAGTGCCTACATAGCTATACCCAATGTTTTCTAACCATATATGTTTTCTCTGACACTGATTGCCTAACACACATTTAAATAATTTGGTCGGAAGATATATCTTTGGTTGAAAGCTTACATTCCGATATCGTGGCTCAAACTAATAAGGCTGTCACGGCGTAAACAGAAACATTTGATGACAACGTCCAATTACTAAGGCGCGTTTCTTTAAGCTATCAATTAATTAAGCTCAACCAAAATACAGTGGTTTTCACAATTCTCAGTGTTTTTTATTTGCAAACAAAACAAAAACGAATTTTCTTTATTTTATTTTATCAGTAACTACATTGTTTGAATCGTAATAATATGACGTTTCAAAATGGCGTTCCTCGTGGTTCTGTTCTTAGTGCTTTTTTGTTTGTTATTTTTAGTATAAATATTTACTGAGGGCGTTAACTGCCTTTGTAGATGTCCGTGCTGTCGAATAGTGGACCTAGTCTTGCAACTATATGAAAACTGATATCCCTCCAGATCTACACTGCAACAGATTGATGGTGGTTTGCAATCGCATTTGGAAATGATGTTAAGTACCATGTATTGTATTGTATCGTATTGTATTGCTCATCAGATGATTAGTGTAACTGTGAAAAAATAGATAAATAAATAGCATAAAATCCATTGGCGTGACGGGATATTATAATTTAAACTTAAAACAACATTTATAACGTAAACAAATGTAAACACATTTTTTATCTTGGGAAAAATTAATTTGTAAAAAGTTATTTGTTACTCCCTCGTTAGCACTAAATTAAGAAAACAGAGCTTTTAGTATGGAGTGGTATACATAGTTCATACTTATACCTGTAAGTAAAATTAAAAACAAATAATAATCAGGACTATATTGCATCTGTAAACATTAAAGCAATCATTCCCCTTTTGAATATATCGTATTATCTTTGAGAAGTTTATATTTGAATGTTATTTTAACGGAATATATAAAAGGAAATATTTCAATCTAATATTCAAGGAAACCAATTTTGTTTCTATTTATTTCTGGTTCTGAATTTTCAATATTAAAATATTTTAGGCCTATATAAAATAAACCATATTTCTATTTTGTCTAGGCAATTTATTTAAAGTGAATTCTAAACTATAAGATGATCACAAATTAGTAAAATTATGGTGTTTTTAGTGTAATTTAGGAACGCATGAATTAAGCGTAGGTCTAATATATTTTGTCATGTTTTTCTCTACTTTATGCTTTCAATTGCTGCAAGTATTACTTCAAGCATACAATAACACGTTATGTATATGCTTAACAATCTTCATCAGCACCCATCCTATACAATTTACAATAGCATGTACATAATGAAATCTAACTTGTTCTTTGTTAATTTTCCGTTCGTAAAATAAAACCAGTTTCGGGATTTTATAAATCTTCCGTGTGTCACAGCCCTCACACAGCTTCATTTTACAACTTTAACTGTTTGTATTCTTCATCAAGTTCGATATCATTAAAAATGTCTAGCATTCCATAAATTTGGAAATATACCAAAACCCTAATTCATAATGAATTTTACAGTTTGTTCAAAATTTTGAATAACTTTTTTATTTTTTAATAACCTTTCTACCCCAAAACTTTACATTAACAACGTTTTGTAAAACGCCGCCTACACGTCATCGCTGGAGCGTTGTTACAACATAAGGCGAACATTATAAAAAGTTTTTTTTTTTTGTGAGAATGTTAACTGTAAGGTTTGATTTGAATTTTGCTTAAACTAAAATAGTTATGAATCCTATTTTGGTGAGAGTCCCACAAGCACTCAGCAGTTGTCCTTCATCATATTAAAGTCTGTATTTAAAACAAATTATATGCACGAGTACCATTCCTCTCCAAAACTAGGTACACAAATCTCCCACAAAATTCTCAAAATTCAATTAAAAATTCCCCACTCTAATAATAATGTAAGAGTGCCAGCTGTTCCAGTAGGTTTAAACAGTAAAAATACCTCGACAGCAGATAGGGGAAATTAGAAAAATCATTTTTTTTAATCTAGTTATATACGGTACATTATATCAATTTCAAATAATGAAAAATAAAACAAAATTCTTCACTACAAGTATGACATTGTTTTAAATTCTGTCATAGTTTAAAAAAAAACTTATACATTTTACAAACATTCAGCAGTAAAATGGAAGTGAGTTTTATCACTTCACATAGTTTTCTTTATATAAAATAGCATAACATACAGCTGTCCATCCATTAAACAATATATTTAACAGTATGATTTCTACTTTCAAAAGTTTTAGTTTACTACCTACTCTGGTAGCCATTTATATGGCCAGTTTAATTGTGTTAGTTTTTACTAATAGCTTAGTTTGATGTATAAACAAAGTAAACATTTCCATCAATGTTGGGTTTAAAATATGTTTTTCTTGAAACTAAAACCCTTAAAATACATCTGAAAAATCTCCCATAAATTCTCAAAGAGCAACTTTCTTTCGTGGATACTCCTGTCTATTATGAAATAACGTAAGCTATTTCAATTTCAAGCTACATTGATCCGACATGATGTAGGCTACTAACAATTAGGAAAGTTATATTTTACCGTTGCGAACTTATAAACTTACATAACCTAAACTGTCACAGATCCTCGTTATTAACTTGACGAAGGAGTGTTATGACATCCGCATGCCAGAAGTAGGTGCAGTTAGCTTACTACAAAGCTTACAGTCAAGGCAGCACTGCAAATGGTAAAATAGCAGGATTTGAGTTCACGGACACTATTTCCCAGCTGTATTTTGATAAAAAATATATGCACAACGTATTTTCTGAACTTTAATCGTTTGAGAGCACACTCAAAGTTAAAACATAAATGTAAACATACTGGTTATAAAAACAAATTTCTAACCCATTTTTTGTGATAGTTAAATAATTTACTATACATTTTGGTGGTAGTTGATTAAGGCATTCAACTAGGAAATGGTGCGAAAATAAAGTTATTAATAATTAACAAAATCAAATCAAACATATTCTATAAATTACTTGTGATGCTGAGTAGAAATATACCAATAAGTTTCAAGTTCACTTGATACATATGTTTCATTGTTTTTTGTAGTTGTTCAAGATATTAGAAACGTATATTTTTAACTTAATAAACCAAGCATTTAAAAGGGTAATTAAAAATGAATATAAGTAATATTTAAGCAAGTTTAATGGAGTTATATTTGTAAACGAAGGGTTAAATAGTACATATTATACTTTTAATTGTTTTGAACTATGCTATTTCAAGACGGATTGTATGATACTTAACCACGCCTTCAAACGGTATTTACAACATTGTTGGAGGCATTAAAGATGAAGTATTTCAATTTACTTGTGCATATTATTGTATATTTATCTTGTCACGGGTGCTTTGATACGATGCCAAAGTAAACCTTGAGTAATATCCTTCCAGTACACGTAATGCTTCAGTTCAATCACAGCAAAGATGGATGCCCCATTACCTCTTTATGGCTTAGCCTGTCTATGTACGGACGCTACAATATATCATAGAAACTACATCCCGTTCCTCAATCCGGGTGAAGCAAAACTCCAGGAGCAACGAGTGTAACAAGAGCAAGCCGTTTAACGCTATAAAATAGTGTGATTTAGTTGGCAGTATTCATACGCCACCTGTGGAGAACCCAACAACTAAACACAAGCGAGAATTACCGCGACCAGATTTATGTTACAGGGGATTCGCCGTGTTCCCTGGTAAGCAATTGCGTGGAAATTACTGACAATATTACCACAAGGTTATGTTATACACAAATCATTTGGTATCATAAAAGCGAGCTACAGTTCATTATTTAAAGGCCGATAAATATTAATTCTCCCTTTATGAAGTACGACTGGTAGCCGCGAAATATATTATTGCAATACAAGCTACGCCTTCCTGGAAGTGCAATATTATACATATAAGCTGCAGGGGACATAAAATGACTAAGAGCATCAGAAATAATGGCGTCTTATAACCTCATTTATTTATTACTTCTGCAGTGTTTAGTTTTATCGATCAAAACACAACAGAATCACATTTATTGTAAACTTTAACATATAAAGAACGAAAGAAGAAAGTTACATTTAGATAGGAGTGAGTCATTATAGTTTAATACCTAATGTATTTACGATTTTAAACTTCTATCAAGGCTTTTAACAAGGTTTATCAAGGCTTTTTGTTCGGAATCTAAAAAAATTGCTCGCCATTCTATCTGAATCAGTGTGGTAAGTTAAATTTAAATACTTGCTTTTAAAAACATTTTCTGTTCTATCTACTACGAGCAGGTGACGTACCAAATAAAGAATTTTGTTAGTTTTACCTTACAAACTAACAGGATTTTGTTAGTTTTAGTGTGCATATAGGCCTAAACCACATTTTATGCAAAATATTACTCGAATTCCCTTGACCCTAATATTAAATTTTACAAATTCTACAAATAATAGTTTCACAAATTTGAAGAAATTATATTCTATTTCAAATTCTTTTCCTAGTAGTAATGAAAGTGTTTGAATAAAACGATTCAAAACAAAAACTCTATCCAAGTTAAAAGTGAAACTGTACCTAATATAACTTTGGAAAGCCTTGTTGAATTACTTTAGCACTGATCGGCGCTTGAAAATATTTGCAGTGGTTGCTGCAGGCTACATAATGTGTTTTAAAGATTTGATTTTTATTTACTCACAGGAAAATGTCCCTTAGAAATTTCCTTCGCCAGCTTTTGTGGAGGATATATAATGATATTTTGACCACGGTACCGTCTAACTTTGAAGTAAGTTATGAGTTAAAATCAATATAACATTGGTCTGCGTTTATGGTTTTTAACACATATATGATGGAATATGTCGGAGTAATCACTAATAACATAATTTAACATCCATCACTGCTAATATATCCAACTAGAATTGTTTTTCTAAAAACATTTTCAGAAATGTGGATTTGGTAGAGCTCTAGAAAGTCTCAGATATATTGAAAGTTCAATTTATATTTTATATATAGGGCTATTTTCTTAAAACTGTGATTTTGTAAATTTAAGTCATTC
The DNA here is from genome assembly GCA_018207615.1 of Philaenus spumarius. Classification (NCBI taxonomy): domain Eukaryota; kingdom Metazoa; phylum Arthropoda; class Insecta; order Hemiptera; family Aphrophoridae; genus Philaenus; species Philaenus spumarius. The sequence goes on along the minus strand of JAGFPH010000284.1, from coordinate 510,200 downwards.
AAATACGAACTCGTAAGTATTTCACTCTTGTAATAATTTTTCTTTAAAATAATTAAACCTTTATTCATCAATTTTACAATTCATTGATTACAAATAAGACAATATCAGCTGAGGTGCCAGAACAAAAGTATGTTTCTGTATAGCTCCAAACCTTTACATCATCAAATATGATTTCCAATTTTACTAAACTTGTTCGCTGCGTTAACTGACCTGCCGCTCCGTCGCGCCGTTCCTTACGAGTTAAATGAGTTTTTTTTGTTATAGTCGAAACTGTCACGATTTTTATCATATCTGGATGGATAACTTACGTAGAGAAAATAACAATTTCTGGTGTTTTTAACTACTAAACACAATATGCTCTAGCTTGTTTCCTTCATATTTGGTACGCTTATTTATAAAATTATAACCTTTTTTTTTCTACTCTATTTCTATTATAGCCCGTCTCAACTTAAGTTGAGGCAAGGAGGGTGGGTAATTAGGGTCGGTCTCAACCGTCATAAAACTGACCCTTATAATTGCCGCCTGAGTGAACCTGTAGGACACTCTAGTATAAAATTGCAATTCAGTATGCCTTAAGTCAAAATGAAAAAACGATATCATATTTCGTTTCATGATATTTTCCAGATAATTTTGATACCAAATTTGATTACATTTGGCCAACTTTGAGCTGTACTAGCATTATAAACTTTCTTAGTTGAATTAACATTACTAATATGGTTTACAACGATAAAGCCACAAACATGTACTAGAAAAGTTCATATTTAAATCTATACTAATATTATAAAGAGGTAAAGTTTGTTTTTTTTTTGTTTGTATGTAGGGGGTAATCTCTGGCATTACTGAACCGATTGAAAAAATAGTTTTACTAATAAAAAGCTACACTATCCCTGAGTAACATAGGCTATAATTCATTTCGATAAAAACCTTTTTTATTTCAATATTTGTAAATTTAGTCGGGAAAATTCTTAGGTTAGACCTAGAATAATAAACCAACACATGTATTTACATTTATTACCATAGCAACCAATTGAATAAAAAAACAGATAATATAGCTGTTTGCTCCAATTAACAGCTAATTTCAAAATTTGAAGAAATTTTTTTGTATTTCTAGCTTTTAGGTTAGGGTTTTAAAGTGTAGACCTGAGCCTAGCGGGTTCTTTTAACAATTATTATAACTGCTGTTATCAAATATAAGAAATAATTTGATTTGAATATTTATCATTATTTACCATCTTAGTTTTGAGGTTATTATTAATCCTACACCTTTATTATAAATAAAACATAACATATGTTTGTAGAAAGTTCCATTGGGGGTAGGCGTGCGGAGCACGCATTAGTCTCCCTTAGTATGTAATAAATAATCATTATTTGAGCAAAAAAAACTCGATACTCTATCGTTATTTACCATAATACAAACAATTGTGTCTTTGAACCATGTTAATCGGCCGACTTCCCTGTCCGACATTGAATCTAATTCCCACAAGAGCAATGCTACAAAATAAGTAATTTTTTCTGATAATTCGTGGGATAAATTTTAAAATTTGGTTTCATTTTGAAGTGCTGTCATATGCGGATGTTGATTGCTAAATAAATTTTCAAAAACTGTTTTATTGTTCTCATAAAGGTATGATATAAGTAGTAAAAAATAGTGAACTTTTTTACTCAGTTGCAAAAAGAGATATTGCAGACCAAAACATTTAATGCGGCCTCTGGCAGTCTCAAGCCTACAAAACGAGCTATTTAATTATTAAATAAGCTCCGAAACATAGAGACAAAGTTTTAACTATCACATATATGGTAATTATAATATGTTATTAATATTATTATGTTGCGTTAATTATTAATGCAATATAATTAATACCGCTTTATCATTAATAATAAAAATTGTATTTTGTTATTTCTTGTATTGAAAAAAAAACAGTTACAACACTTTAAGTCGGCCGATTAACATGGGACAAACACACAATTGTTTGTATTATGATAAATAACGATACAGTATCGATTTTTTGTCAAATAATGATTATTTATTACATTTTTAAATATGAACTTCTCTAGTACATTTTTGTGACTTTATTGTTGTAAACCGTATTAGTAATGTTGATTCAACTAAGAAAGTTTATAATGCTAGTACAGCTCAAAGTTGGCCAAATGTAATCAAATTTGGTATGAAAATTATCTGGAAATATCACGAAACGAAATATGAAATAGTTTTTTTCATTTTTACTTAAGACATACTGACTGAATTGCAATTTTATACTAGAGTGTCCTACAGGTTCACTCAGGCGGCATTAATAAGGGTCAGTTTTATGACGGTTGTGACCGACCCTAATTGATGTAGTGCCATCTCGTCCAAGTGCTATCTCGTCCAACACCCTATTTCCTAGAAAAGAGTGCCATCTCGTCCAGCTCAGTTTTACAGTTGAATGAACACATTAATTAGTGCCATCTCGTCCAAGTGAAAACTTGACAAGGGTTGAGGAAGGCAACGCAGGTAGCCTGTGGTTGTGCGCCCTCGCCTAGCACCCTCACCGCTCGCCCACCCCTTTGTATACATGTTGACACTGCCAATTTAAACCTCATTTGTATGCTTGATCGGGAGGTGTAAACATCTATAGGAATATGGAGTTTTCGACCACAATAAGAGGCCAACCTAGTCTTTTATATAACGGTTTTCGGTATACAAAGAAAAATTAAAAGTGTGGAGAAATTTTGTGGCAATGTGTAAATCGTACGAGTGTAAATCACATTATATAATTAAAATTTAAAAAAAACCTAAAAGGTTCGCACCTATAGTATGTAGTCACAGTATGTTTGCTTTTTACTTAATCTGGCCGATAACAGTATGATTATATTTCGTTATTATCACTTTATATAATTAAAATTAAAAAAAAACTAAAAGGTTCTAACCTATAGTATTTAGTCACAGTATGTTTACTTTTTACTTAACCTGGCCGATAACAGTATGTTTTTACTTTAAAAACGTATGTATAACTTTGTAGTTGAGTTGGCTAAACTGTTCGTTTCTACGAAGTGTAAATACTATATTTATAAAGAAAAAAAGTTAAGGTTTGTGTATTTATAGTAGTTTCGATTGACACGCTAAAGTAAACAAATACCTTGCTGTTTTACGCAATTTATAGAAGACCATTAATAAAAAGAATTAAACGTTCCAATTGTTTTTGTAAACCTGTCAAGTAAACAATAGCATAGGTTTTTGGACGAGATGGCACTAGTTGGCAGGTAGAGAATTAACCTCCCGCCCTACGTTCGTGGAATTTGGACGAGATAGCACTTGGACGAGATGGCACTTGGACGAGATGGCACGACACCCCCTAATTACCCACCCCCTTGCCTCAACTTAAGTTGAGACGGGCTATAACCCTTTGTGGCCGCAAAACACAAAAGAGCAAAAGGCTTAAATCATTGAATTCGCATTTTTTTAGATTATATTTCGTAATATTTATATTTTTATCAACCAATCTTAATGTTTTTTCTTTAGATTTTTAGCCAATTAAATCTTAATTTATAATTATTTGAAAAATAATGAATATTTTATCCTTGCTTATATTTTTAATCATGTAAAATATTAATTTTTACTTTGAAATGTCAGAAGTGGGATGAAAACCATATTTTATTAATGGGAAATATTTGTAATTTGTTAAACAGACACTTTCATATAAACATACAAAACATTAGACCAGCAAAACGTAAGTTTGTATATTGAATTGTTTTAAACTTAGTAATAGGCCTATTGCGCATAAAAGACAGCATTTACAAATATTTGTCTAACTAGTTTGGTTCACTACCAGACTGTTGTTATACTTAAACTAGAATGATCACTTAAACAATTTTTTTTTAAACATCCGATCAATCAACGGTCTTTATAGTGTTAAAGGGTTAATATTGAGAAATACATTTTTCGGCATAAAGTTCTATCAGTTGCCTTATATTCGTATTTCTGGATCTAAATTAAACAGAGCTGTATATAGTATAGTGTGTTTTATTTTATTCGAGAAGGTCTCGTGTTAGACTTTTTTTGGAAATTGTCTTTTTTTAAATCTAAAACGTTTTATTTCATTATTCAAGATGTAATTATTTTCTAAAAACAATTGGTGAAGATACAACAGTGACCATGAAATACGTTTTACGAATTAATAATTTACATCCACGATCTCGGAATTACTCACTATACTAAACTCAGTATATTACACTATACTAAAAATACTAAACTTGCTAACCCTTAACCCCCTCCCCAGTATAAAATTTGTTACTTTGCAAATTGAACTTTGACTTTGGTATTCATATTTCAGAGACCGCACTATTATCATATAGATGACTTCATGAAACCGTTGAGATATTAACCAAACCATAATAAGCACTCGGTGTATCATTAGCCCTCTAGTTCTGATCACGAAAGCTCGCGTTCAAATCATAATGCCAGCAATTTCCTCGAACAGTCGTATAATTAAATAACGCAATTAATCATTCCAGCCTACATATATATGTATATATATGTTGGACATAATTCATTTTTTCAAGTTTCCGTGTAGACTGGAAAGGTAGCGTGTTTGTCGGCCGTTACTTGTTGTCGGAATAAATGTAAACGATTGGTTGGTAATAAACTGTGTAGAATATATCGCGATTTGGTAGGTTGGTAGTCACGCCCAGCTTGTGATATAAACACGGCTTACTTTTCCCTGCGACTGGTAAACCTGGGTGTTCCGCCTGAGAAGTTAAGGCGACATTAGATTCATATTTTGTTATAGCTGGCGTTTCACAAAGCACAACTACCTACACAAGTATTGATTTCTGATTTTCAATTTCTTTTCTTTTTCAAATAATTCATTTTGAAAACATACTAAGTAAAGTTAATAGGCTACTTGTACAGATATCACTTATGAATGCTTTACTCTGTATTAAATATTGTCTGCTTTAGAACATTACTGTAAATACACTGTAGATGAAATTAATGTTATTTGAGGTATTTAAATAGATTAGTGTTGGCTTTAAATTCATCAAAAATCTAATGAGAACGAAGGAATGACGTGGATAAGTAAAATTAATACTGTACAGAGAGCACTTGTTAATGCCACATTGTATTCAATACTGCCTGCTTTAAAAAATTGCAATAATTGCACTGCAGATCAAAATAATGTTAGTTAAGGTATTTAAATAGATTAGTGTTGTACTTTACTTTAAATTCATTAAAAAGCTAAACCGATTGACGTAACAATGTCAATAAGTACTGTAAGCACATATTTGTAAATCATTAGGGTACCTTGCTATGGTAACTTGTATGATGCGAGAGTAAGAGTAAATATGAGCCGCCACAACATTTTGTCTTACGAACAGCTTAACGATAATCTACCACATTTAGTTGACCGAGCGTAAGCGAGGTCTTCGTTTTAACTCGACCGTTCGGCATTTCGTCTGTGTGTCTGTCTCACGATTACGGCCAAACGCCTCGACCGATTTTGATGATTTTTTGCATTAGTGTTCCTTATTCATAGGCCAAGCCATGTATATATACGGTTTTTTTCCATTTTTCATTTTTAACCCCTTAAATAAAATAAAAATGGCGGCCGGACCGTTTCTCTCAGCGTAAGCTTTTTTCCAAAGCCAGTTTGTGGCTTAACCGTAAATCGAATTGAAAAACTAATAACATTTTGCTAATAGCAAATTAAATTTTAAACAAAATTGTATTCTTGATTTTTTCCGTATCTCTAACGGTACGCTCACAAAATATCCGTAAAGTTGGAATTTGTTAAAAATCGTCCAAGTTTTTGTATTTCAACCATGTTTTTATACGTTTATTTTAAACCAATTCAAAAGTGTTCCATTGCTTTTTTGAAGATAAAGGTTTAAAGAATTCATATAGCCTATGCCAGTAAAAAAAATTATTGAAGTAAAATTAAGAAAGTTATTAGCTCAAGAAACAATCACGTTCAGTAACGAAAGGAAAATGTTTAACTTTAGGCCTACATAAAAAGTAGTAAAAATTATTGTAATTTTTTCATAAATGTAAAAAAGTTTCGTAATTTAGTTCTAAATAGAATTGTATAAAAATATTTATCAATTTCAAATTTCTTATTTTGAAACACCAGCTTTTATGTTCCTACTACAAGACTGCTAACAAAACTAGGCCTGTTTTGAATAGTAATTTAGGAATATATCATTTGCCCAAAAATGGCATAGGCCTATTATTATAAGAAAGTGTTGAGGATAAATCAAAGAATTGAACTGTATACCTGTAAATTATCATTTTAAATTTCATAAAAGTATTTGACTTAGCTTTACTTGAATTACAAAATGAGATGAAACAAATGAAAACTCGCGGTGATAAAGGACGTACAAAAAATAACAGTTGGACACCGTGGGAAGTGTTGGTACATGGGTTGAGATCACTATCACGACGTTTTAACATAGTTTGTTGTCATTATTTTTAATATTGGAATATGATATGGAATTTAAGTTAACTTGTGATACATTGTTAAGTTTGAGTTATTTAAGTATGTAAATATTTAATTGTATGTTGTCTCTCTATAACGCGATATTTTTAGCTATCTTACGCATTATTAACCTAAATAAAACACAATGCCTCTTGAGCAGTTAAAGCTCAAGAAAAGAAATAAAAACGAGAACTAGAAATCCCGGAATCGCGGGAATTGTAAATAATGTTTCACTGGCTAAACCTTGTGCTTACTTCCTTACTGGCACACTATTTTAAACCTAAGCTCAAAACCACATTTATTTGTTATTTCAAAGAGCGAGGTCTACTGTTCACAGAACTAGTAGTTAATAGAAAGGGCAACACAAACTGTTTTGTTTAGAGCGACAAACATTGTTAGTAAAAATATCAACAGAATAAGTGATTTTTGAGTCAGAAAGAAACATTCAAACTTTTCGTTTTAAAAATTTGTCAAATGATTGTTATATGCTCACGATAGATACAAAATAATAATTTTAATGCAAGTTCGTTCACTAATATTTCCTCAAATATTACTACCAAAACTAGAAATGTGCTGGCCATCAACAGATACAGAGTAAAATCCACATTTTGATTTAACCAATACCTCAAGAAAGTTGAAATTAAAACGAATGGCCGAGAATATTGTGGGTAAGAAACATATGGAAAATGTAGCTTTCCGTTATTAAAGTTTATGGTCGTGGAAGATGTGTGTGGGGAATATTGGCAACATGGTGGTGACAGTAAGCAAGAATTATGAGTGTACTAGTTATTGTAAAGCTTTACATTGAGTTACGACACTCTATAACAAATAACATCTTTGTAAAATACAGTCCCGAGCTAAATTCACGTTGTCTCCTTTATCAACTTTCCAAGAATAGGTTTCATATTTACAGCACGGATTGGAATTACTTATTGAAATTAATGTTTCGTATATAACAAGAAATAAAATGATTTAATAATATACTATTTTATATATAGCTACCCAAAATTAGGGTTATTCGTTTATAAAACTTATTGTTTTAACGAAACCAAGATTTCTTTACATTTGGGTAATATTTAAAATAAACCCGAACAGTGGGAGAATAGCGTGCCAAGGATTCCGTACTACCTGCAATTTATTTTTCCAAAATTAAATGAAAGACATAATAACAATGTGTTAACACGCCTTGTATTGAATATAACCATGGCACATCCATGGTAAGGACCAGTGTAAGAAGGCAACACTTGAATGAAAAACATAGACCACTATTTCGCAAATTTTGCATCCGTTATAGTTCTTCTTAACACTTTTCAATACTTTCAAGATAGTATTAGAAAATATCTAACTTTGTAAAGTATTTGTGAGTTTTGATTACTGGGACATAGCATGTTGTACCACATTTCATTGCTATAGCAGACAGAAAAACGAATTAGTTGTTTTTAAAAGAGTTCAATTTTCTCCTTTAAAAAGGTACTTATTTAATAAAAACAAACATTGAAACTTTTTAGGTAACAAAATATTATTTCAATTTGTGCAATTTATTATTTCATAATTTATTATTAAATCGAGTATCTGTTATTATTGTATTATTGTTTCGTGTACCTATTGCATTTATAATTAAATAATCTATTGCATTTAAAGCCTCCCTTATATATTCTATAGTATATTAATTATAATTTTTCTACCCGCAAAACTGGCATTACTTTCTTTCTCAAGGGAAGTGGTTTCTACGTTCAAGTGGTTATATATTGGTAACTTTATTAACCTAATGTACATAGTCGATTAAATTGAAATATCGTTGACAATTTATCATGTTTTGAGAACGTTGCAAACTAGTTAAATTTCGCAACTTGTAGTAGTCTATAATTTTAATGAAGCCATGAGTGGGAGATCTGTATTATTTATTTACATGTTTATTATTTTCTATTGTTCATAATTGTATTTTGCAGTGGATATAGCTGTAAGTATTGAATAGCATCCATTTTGCCTTATTTGCTTTCTTTTTATTAGTTTTTTCTTGAATGTAGTTGTAGTTATTATTTCGTAATAAACAATGTAATTGTTTCTCATGTCAAAAAATGTGTAATTTCTTCAAGGAATTTCTGCAAAATATAATATAGACCTTGTTACTCTAGCTGTGTATTAAATTTGTCTTTATCAAGTTAATGTCTAATGATTTACTTAGTATAGTTATGAACTATAACGATATTTCCTATTCTATAACCACTATTTATCTCCTAAGATTATATTATATCAGTTTAGTGTAAAATGAACTAGAAAATTATTATTTTTATCCTAGTATTATAACTATTAATTCTAAAAGAAACAATTTATTACTCAGTAATTAATGTTTCATCCAAATTAGAAGAGTGTCACAGTAGTTTCATTGGTATTTGCACTTTATTGTGAGAAAACGTCAAGAATGTGTTTCGACAAGAACGTTAACTAGAGATATGACTTTAATAAATTCGACCCTCAAATTTAACTTAAAACACATTTTTAATAATTTGTTGATTTAAATAAAATAAGATAAGTTAATACACCTTTTCTGAGTTCGTGGACGACAGATCCGTTTAAGATGTGTTCATTAAAGGGCCGACATCCAGCAGGGGGCGCCATTCGGTCATGTCATTGTGTCCCGGCTTTTGTGTTGGGTTTGAAAACTATCGCAAGGGATTTGCTCCCTTTGACCTGCCAACAACCATTATTCTTCGAGTTGCGGCAATCTGTGACGGTGACAGCCCTAGACAGCTTGTGATTATAGATTTAAAAATAGGGATCAGGTGGGAAACGTTTCAGGTTCACTCCGCCGTAAAAATAAAAAATGGCTACTGCCAATTATTTGCTT
>JAGFPH010000284.1:466967-480903 GCA_018207615.1 Philaenus spumarius | reverse complement strand
TGTAGAATGATTTGTCTTTGTAAATGAACCGTTTCAACGAATATTTGCATTGGGTACGTTTTAAGCTAATATATTAACTAAAAAAATAGGTTATTCAGTTTGTGTATAATGATTTGTCTTTGTAAATGAAACGTTTCAACGAATATTTGTATTGGGTACGTTTTAAGCTTAGGCCTATATATTAACTAAACAAATAGGTTATTCAGTTTGTGTATAATGATTTGTCTTTGTAAATGAACTGTTTCAACGAATATTTGTATTGGTTACGTTTTAAGTGAATATATTAACTAAACAAATAGGTTATTCAGTTTGTGTATGGTGATTTGTCTTTGTAAATGAACCGTTTTAACGAATATTTGTATTGGGTACGTTTTAAGCTAATATATTAACTAAACAAATAGGTTATTCAGTTTGTGTATGGTGATTTGTCTTTGTAAATGAACCGTTTCAACGAATATTTGTATTGGATACGTTTTAATTGAATATTTTAACTAAACAAATAGGTTATTCAGTTTGTGTATGGTGATTTGTCTTTGTAAATGAACCGTTTCAACGAATATTTGTATTGGGTACGTTTTAAGCTAATATATTAACTAAACAAATAGGTTATTCAGTTTGTGTATGGTGATTTGTCTTTGTAAATGAACCGTTTCAACGAATATTTGTATTGGATACGTTTTAAGCTAATATATTAACTAAACAAATAGGTTATTCAGTTTGTGTATGGTGATTTGTCTTTGTAAATGAACCGTTTCAACGAATATTTGTATTGGGTACATTTTACGCTAATATATTAATTAAAGTGTTGCTTATAAAATTAGGACTAGATTTAATGGAAATCAAATTAAAGATCTTTTTTCGTGTTTTAATGAAAACGTTTAACACCAGTGTTTAATAAATGATGCACTGGCAATGTCTACTTATATAATTTGATTGCATTTACGCATATATATTTTAGAACAAAACAGTTCTGCAAATTGACATTTACCATTTCAAATATAAATATATTTAGTAGATGAATTGTCAATGGCAATCTCTGATGGTAGGCCTACTTACCCTACGGCTCTTATTCGTTATACAGCATCAATAAAAGTGCAATACATAACTACATTGCAATCTTTTATATAGGATGATTTTTTGAAAACTTACTACACCTACCGTTTAAAAAAACGAAAAGAGATATTACAAATCTGATCTAGTGAAAGATATTTACCATCGGTAGGGACCCTAGAAAACCTATTTACAATGGAAAACGGAGCGAGGGCCAGCCGATCTTTTGACGTGGGGGACATAAACTGTCAAAACAGCCAGGTAGGGTCGAGGGCCAGTCGACTCCCCAGAGCGGAAGTGATTCAGGGGAGGGGTAAGATTAAATGCATAGAGTACGACTCTAAACTAATTTCTATAGAAGAGTTTTAGGTTAGGTTAGGTTAGGTTTTTTTAAAATTATAATTATATAAAGTGATAATACGACGAAATATTATAATTATACAAATATTATAATCATACTGTTATCGGCAAAATACTGTGACTAAACAGTTTAGGTAAGTCCTCTAGTTTTTTTTTTTATTCTAATTATATAAAGTGATAATACGACGAAATATTATAATTATATAAATATTATAATCATACTGTTATCGGAATACATAAACGATAATTAAAACCTTTCCTCCCCCACACCCACCGCACAGTAGAACAGGTCACTGGTCCCTAGCCGGCTGGCCCTCGCTCCGCCAAGCCTCTGGCTGTCAAATTACCCTCGTCAAAGTTTTTAGGCAACTGGCCCTCGGTCCTAGACTCATTTACAATATCCCAAAACCCCTCCATCTCCCTCCTACAACCCCTTCTCAAAACTTTGTAATGGACACAAATTCGTAATTTGTAATTTGGATGTATTTGTGATACATCAAATTGAAGCCATTCGAAACCCATGAAAGCAAATTACAATTGGTAAACACATTCGTTTGATATGCTCAAAAATGTTATTTTGTAAGCTATTTTATAACTTTCTGTTATTTAAAAGATGAAAAGTGGTATGCAAAATCTGATCTAAGGAGAGTTATTCACCGTCAGGGGAACCTCGGGAAAACTATTAGGTTCAAAATCCCAAAACCACCGTCCCTCTTGTACTATCCCATCTAAAAATGTGAAATGGGATACATATCACAAAGGCCTGTGATACATCAAAATAAAGCCTTTTAATATCCATGAATTTCTGTGGTAAGCAATACAAATGGGCATTCGTTCGCTACGCTCCAGTTAATTAGTTAATTTTTATTTTCTTACCATAGAAATTCGTGTTTTTAAGGGCTTTAATTTGATGTAGGGCCTATCACAAGCCTTATGGGTAAACGGTAAATTGTATGGGGTGGTAGGAAAGGGAGGGGGTTTTGGGATTTTGTAAATAGGTTTTGTAAGGTTTCCCCTGAATAACTGTCCAGAGATCAGATTCCGTATATCTCTTTAAATTTTTTTTTCTTTTTAATGATAGAGGTAGTAAGTTTAAAAAAACCTCCTGTATAGGAGACATGTTGAAAAGAAACCTTCACCATCTTTACATTTCTAAATCTAAATTTCTTAAATCTAATTATCATCATATGGATCCTAGCAGATATAATTTGTATAGTAATCTTTAAATTTGTTGTTTATTTTTTGCAACCCTACATTTTAAGGGCTACACTTATCGGAAAGGGAAAAATTTGGTGTCCTCATTTACTAATTGTTGGCTATACAATTTTGTGAAGCAATTGTAAAATATAGTGTTCACTGTTCACACTAACTTTGGACGATTTCGTACTAATGTTTTAGTATCATTCTTGTCTCGTTAGTATCTTTCAAATGAGGTATCACATTACCATAGGATTACTAAACAATTTTGACATTAAAGAAAAGTGAAATTTACTTGTCAACTATATATTAAAAACAACACACAAATATCTACCACTTTGGTAAGGGTTGATCAAAAGTAACTAATTAATAAAAAAGTGTCCAATAAGGCATTTTTAGTTACCTTGATTTTAATAAGCAGGTACTCACTTCAAAGAATATTTTCCAAAAACCTTTTAGGCTATTTGAAAATATGGAAGAAATTGCACAGGTATCACTAATCAAAAAATACACCATGAAATGTCATTGTCGATCAAAATTTCATAAAAACGTATACGAAATAAGTATACATTTTGTTGTTTTAATCTTGGTTTATTTTCATGTTTGCTCGTTTGAACGTTTTCCTTTTATTATCTGATGAAAATTATCTCAACAGTTTTGGGACACAGACTAAGTGAAAATTAAAAGTCTAGATGCAAACTGGAGTTATAAGTGTTCCCATTTTTCAAAATTTGTAAATCACAAGATAAAAAAAAAACAAAAACATAAGAAAAAATAAATTAATATGACTTACATATCACCTATACAGTTCCACAGGTGTTATTAGAAAGCAGCTTGGCGCAGTGGTTAGTGTGGTCGCCCATTCTGCTGCAGCTGGAAAAGCTAAAGCAGTTGAGCAGGTTCGTGCACATTTTTACTTGCATTCGGCTTACATGCTCTGACACCGTATATACTAAATAACAAAGTGTGTAACCGTATATAACTAAAACAAAGTGAACACATTACTGTAAGAAGTACAGTCTTATTTGTGTTGTCTTCACTAGGAGGTTGCAGATGTGAACCAAAGAGTATTTGAAATGTGGTCAATATTATACAGAAACTTTTGTAATGTTTTTATTAGTAAACACATTGGTAATTTAGAATCACAACTATTACTCCTTTTGGGGTATATTTTTCATCTTTTCTAAAAAAATTCCCACTTTGCAATTTGCCCTTTAAACGTCAAAACACGTTTAAATGAAAACAACAAATTTGTAAATACCCTGTCCGCCATATTGAATCTGATTCCCATAAGAGCAATGCTACAGAATAAGTAATTTTTCCGCTTTAATTCGTGGAATAAATTAAAAAATTTGGTTTCATTTTGAAGTACTGTCATATGCGGATGTTGATTGCCGAATACATTTTCAAAACCCGTGTTATTGTTTTCATAAACGTATGATATAAATAGTAAAAAATAGTAAACTTTATTAATTTTTTACTCAGTTGCAAAAAGAGATTTTGCAAAAAACCTTAGCAATCAACACCCACAATCTATTTTACTTAAAGAAAAAAAATACAGCTTTCGTTTTTTGACAAAAATAACACAAAATTATGCTTAATAGTGAAGGTATGTTTTGGTTATTTAACATTGAAATTGGTACCCAACTCGCCGTTTTGAATGTAGAGAGCCGAGCCTTAATAAGCAGATAATTTCAATTTACATTCTTATGAGAGAATAGTAATTGGTATGTATTGTTTATGTTCGTCGGTTTATACTTTACAAGTATCTTCCTTAAACAGAAAGACTTTTGTTGATTAAGTAATAGATCTTTTTATTTTACTCCCGGCTCGACAATTAAAACTTATTGCGCAACATTAATAAATAACTCGAAGAATTACAATTTCCAAGAGGGACAAAAACACTACCATAAAACAACATTGCAGCAATGTCCATTTCTATTGAATTCTAATTACTGTAATTTATGTCTGACATTTATTTAACCACGTAATTCAATTTCTTAATCATTACAAGTCGACGCAGCGAATAAAACCACGGCTATCCGATTGCATTACAGATTGCATTAAACATTTTCATTTATGGGCTTAGTTGCTAACGAGATTAGTTTTAAAGAAACAAATCATTAGAAGTAATTATTTAACAATTACTTCAGGTCTCAATTAAATTTCTACTTTCCAAATTAAACAAGTTAATATAAAACCGGTATTAAGGTTTTTTTAAAGTAAACCGAGCTTTTTACTGAAGCGTTGAAAATACTAAACACAAATCTGTATTGACAATAATACTACCTTAATGAGGTCTTACTAGACGTGATATTCTGACTACATGTTTCGAAGCCGTAACTCCATCATCTGGTCCTATTCACTCCGAAGAGATAGATCGTCGTACATTGAAATAAAAATGTTACACATAAACACGTGACACTGAAACTAATACATAAATTAAAATAGATGCGTACCTTAACGTAATAGGTAAGGTAATGACGGTATGACGCAAGTAGGCCTACCGATGGTTATATCTGTTTATTTTTGCAAGTGAATAATACCGTATCTTACAAATGGCGGTAGTGTAACGACAGTTGGTCATTTAATATATTCTATCACTTTAATTACTATAAACAGCTGCTTATAAAGGGACGAAAACGTCAGAAATGTGGTCATTGGAATCATAAGCTAAGACTTGATTAAAAAATGAACCCCTAAAAGTTTGATCAGGATTACATGCGTTTTTACATATTCTTGGGCACATGTCATACCCAATAAGACTACTTTTCTTCTTTTATACGTACTTAATACGTGATCTTTACAAATACATAAAACTCTGATTGACAGTTTTGAACAAATCAACCTGTTACCTGTTGAAAGGAAGAGGAAACTGTTTATCGTATTTTGCTGAATTAATTGTAAATGTACAAATGACTCCATGAAAGAACAAAGAATAAATTAGGACCTACCGGAACTGTTCCGGGTATCATTAATTATTAGCTGTTATTGCTTGGTCTCAGCTATTTCAGCTAGAACCACTTTAAGCGATTTGAAAAAACCAAACTATTAACATTAAATCAGCCGCCATAATAATTTTAGTAAAAAACATAGTTTACAATGTTTTAAAAATACCAAAAACTTTAACAAAATTTAAAATGGCGAAATTTTTTGTTACAAAGATGTATTGCGCAACACACTTTATAATTATTATCAGTGTATAACTAACACTTTCTGTGATACAGGGAAACTGTGGTAATGTTTTGTAAAAATCAAACGAATTATTGAGGTTCTTGTCAGCATTACATATGCGTTATAATTGGTAGAACTTTAAAAGTTCTTTAGATATGCGTCTTAATGAACAAGCCCGAGAGGAAACAAGTTGTTCGGAGAAGTTGACAGCGGTGTTGGCATTTAGCCGTGTAATATCAAGTCCGAAAAGGATCAGATTAGGGGTAACATTAAATTCTATGACAGCGGCAGTGGAGCGTGCAAAGGACGTAGCGTTCATCTGATCGACCAACAAGGAATCCTATGGCACCTATCACAGCAGCGGACTGCTCGAATGTGTAATTTTAATGAGGATAGGGACATTGTTCACGGATGACAAATTGTCTTGCTTACCATCTGTGACATATCTCCATGACGTCACATGATTAATCGCTTCTGACCTCCCGTATTGTAACCGACTTTGCTTTTGTTTCTGTTCTTGTTTGCTGCTTGTTTGAGCTCCTGTCCAACGGGTGTCAGCTCAGTGTCGTCACTGAGTAACAATTTGATTTAGGTTAGGATTTCAACGCCTGGCTAGACTTTGGTATTATGAATCTCTTTAAAACTTGAGAGTAGGTGAATAATGACAAATCCAGCTCTCGAATCTTAGACAATGTTAAAGCTACCAACAAAATAGTAATAAGGTGTTAAACAAAGCTAAATATTCCTCAATCAACAATTTACTAAAGGGATTACATTTTGCTTTATTTCATTGATTATAAATTATATTTTAGCACAAATTTGTATTGTAGTTACAAATTTTTAAACGGAGTCTTCGTTTTAACACTTTGTATGGTGTTCACATAATTGCTAAATAAACTCTAAAAAGTACTAATACAATAATTTTCTAAATGTCTAGAGTTTGACTAGTTCAAAAACCTACAGTATGAATTAATTTCTGCTGTAAGAAGGAGAAATTTACAAAACTACTTTTATAGACAATAAATCTAAATCTTTAAGGGTTCTTGATGAGATTTCTATACAAAATTATCTCAAAAGAAAAAATATTTTTTGTTAAAGTAAAGCAAAAAATAGTAATATCAAGTGCGAACTAAACTTCTTTAAACACAGAAAAATCAGGCTGAAGTGGCAGGTTGGTTATATTACAGATAATGTTTTACTGGACAGTTTGGAAAGAAAGATAACAAATAAATGAAGCTATTGACATGATACTTATTTTTAGAATAAATTCAAACGGTTGCAGAAATATGTTTTACATATATGTTGTATTTGTATTAACTCCCAGAAAAATTAAGACAGTAAATTAGCAATGAGTTCAATCATGGCAGTAGGCCTACCTGGATTTTGTCAGGTGAGTCTTCGGAATTAAATGACTAAAATTACTTAAAATAACTAGCAGCTGGGTTATGTCGTGATGTTAAGATCTTTTTCAAACAAGTTAATTTGTATTTATAAAATTTGAAAGTTGAAAAAGATTAAAACGTATATTGATTCTTTTTTGTGATAATTGAAAACTAGCTTAAAAAGTTTTGCAATAAACCACTACTTACTTTAAGTAGTTACTTTATAAGACTACTGTATGGAGTTATTATAATTTTTAAAGGCAATACATGTTATAAGCAATACATACAATATAAAATGTAGCCTAATAACCTGAATAGTCCCACTAAGCCAAATAAAGATAAATTTACTGTCAAAATAAATCAAATAATAAATATAAAATTAATACTTTACATTTAATTATGTAGGCCTTGATTATTTAAAATACGTACCTTACACGTCAATCCTCTTTCTTTCTCCACACACATATTTTGACACCTTAAGCCCAAAATTTAAATAAACAAACAATACAAACCTAATGTATGCACAATTTCTTAGCGTGTACTTCATTACTATATCCAATTTCGCGTTACTTTAAAAAAGAGTTTGTCAATACTTCGAAGTTAGTGCAGTAATTAGTAATAAATTTCAAAATCTAATTATAAAGTTTTCGATTTCACAACCGTTTATAACTAACCAGCATGACTTGAGCCTACTCCCTAAAAAACCTAACCTACAAAATAGACACACACTTCATTTCAGAATGAACTCAGTCATCAATGTATATGCCACTGAGAATACGCCACCTTGAAAGTCTAAAGGTGTTTTTTTTTTTTTTTTTTTTTTTTTCTTTATTAACTACAACTAAGATACAATCTTATCTAGTAGCTTATTTTGCATAACTAATACACATTTTTAAAAGTCACTCCAATGAGTGACTTCACTACATTAACACTCGCTTCATTCGGCTGATCCACAACACATCACTGCACTAGGTCCAGCGGTTTTGTCCTTTTCAGTCTCCGCACCGTGTCTCGGCTCTGTAGCATCTTGAGGACATCGGAATTAACATGATTTTGGAGCCTATGTTCATGCTTCCATGCAGCACCCTTTATGGCATTGATGACCATATCCATCTTGAGGTCTCTATGCAAGTCATCGTTGCGCACATACCACGGTGCATCAACGATGCTCCTAAGCACCCTATTCTGAAATGATTGAATCAGTTTAACATTGGTCTTCTTGGTGCACCCCCAGAGCTGCAGTCCATACATCCAAACTGGTTTTAACACTTGCTTGTATAAAAGCAGCTTGTTTGATATTTCCAATCCGGACTTCCGTCCCAGTAGCCAGTACATACTTCTAAATTTCAGATTTAATTCTGTTCTTTTCATTTTGACATGGGGTTTCCAATTTAGCCTTGCGTCTAAAGTCATCCCCAGGTACTTTGCATGTAGCTTAGATGGAACTACTTGTGAATTTATATGAATTGGAACATTGATCAATTTATTGTTTGTAAAGTTTATGTGAGTGGATTTTGACTCATTTAATTTCAACCGCCACTTTTTCATCCAAGTGCTAATGTTATTAATACTTCTCTGTAGCTTCATTGAAGCCTCCTCGACCGTGGCTCCAACGGCCAACACAGCAGTATCGTCAGCAAAAGTTGCCATTGTTGTGTTTTCATTAACAGGGATGTCTCTTGTGTATAGTAGGTACAGGATAGGACCAAGTACGCTACCCTGTGGGACTCCTGCAGATATTGTCTTTATTTCGGAATATTCATTGCCTTGTTTGACCCGAAACATCCTGTCCATCAAATAAGATTTTAATATCTGGTAGAACTGATCTGGGAGATCTCTTTGCAACTTAAAGAGCAACCCTTCATGCCAAACTTTGTCAAAAGCTTGGGAGATATCGAGGAAAACAGCCGAGCAGATCCTCTTGTTTTCAAGAGTTTCTTCAATTATCCCAGTCACTCTATGCACCTGATCGATAGTTGAATGCTGGTTTCTGAAGCCGAATTGGTGAGTTGGAATCAGCTGATTTTCTTCTATGACAGGTTTCAAACGCCTAAGGAGCAGTTTCTCAAATAGCTTGGAGATTATTGGTAAGAGAGAGATTGGACGATATGATTTTCGATCACTTAAATCTTTCCCTGGTTTGGGTACCGTTATTACCTCTGCGACCTTCCACTGACTTGGACAGAATTTAAGTCTAAAAGAAGCATTGATGAGGTGTAAAAGTTTCACAATAGCTTTTCCAGGCAAGGCTTTAAGTACTTGGCCTGTAATCAAATCATAGCCTGGGGCCTTCTTGATATTTAATAATTTAATTTCGTCCTTGAGTTCTTTCAGTGTCACCTGTTTTATAATCATGTTTCCACTACTATAGTTTACTGAAACACTCTCATCACAGGTTTGACCAGGATGTGGTTTAAATGTCTTTTCTAGATACTCTGCAAATATCTCCGCTTTTTCTTGATTACTCCTCGCCCATTTATGATTTTCTTTTCTGATTGGAGGCACTTGCATAACAGGCCTTTTAAGGCCTTTAGTGACTTTCCACAGTGAATAATCAGTATCTTTGCCTGGAGTTAAGCCCTGAAGATACGTGCTGACAGCTTCATTCTTTGACTCATCAATGACTTCCTTTAATTTGTTACTTAGTCGATTAAGCACCATCTTATCTTGTGGATATCGACTGATTTGCCATTTTTTACGAGCTTTTCTCTTTTCCCTTACTAATTGCCTAACTTCTAGTGGGATGTTCATGCTTTTAGCTGTTGTTCTACTCACTACAGGTGTATTGTTCCAAGCTGCCTGTTGTACATTTCTATTATACAGCTCAACTTCCTCTAGTAACTGTTCAGGGGTTTTAAGTGGCACCTGAGTTTCTATGCGATCTTCAAGGTCTTTTTGAAAACCCTCCCAATCAGTTTTGTAGCTGGTTAACCTGGGGGGCAAAAGTTTCTCAACCAATGTTTTGCTTACAGTCATAACCACAGGAGAGTGGTCTGAACAAAGATCATGACTGTTTTCAACCTTCACATAGTTATCAGACAGTCCCTTAGTGATGAAAAAATCAATAAGGTCAGGCGTTTTCATGTTATCTGTTGGCCAATAAGTCGGCTCTCCAGATGAATGAAAGTCACAATTTTCCCTCCTACCTGCTTCAAAAAGCTCTTTCCCTCTCGGAGATATTATTCTTGAGCCCCAGAATGGATGCTTCGCATTGAAGTCTCCTCCAATAATAAAATGGCTACCAGATGATTTAAACAGGTCAGTAAAGTCACTCTTCCTTAAAGTATGTCTAGGCGGACAATAAATAGACGATATTCTGTATACTCTGTTTCTTGTCGACACACTTACTGTGGTTACCTGCATGGATTCATATTGAGTCTTCATCAGTTCGTAGTGCTCAATTGATTCTCTTATGATCACCGCAGAACCACCTCTAGCTTTATTAGAAGGGTGAGGAGTATGATATACTGAATAGCCACGTACTTTAAGAAACGATTGCATCGTACAATGAGTTTCAGATATTAAACAGATGTCTACCCTTTCGTCACTCAGAAATACCTCCAGTTCCTTTGCCTTTTGCAGCAGACCATTTGCATTCCAAGTTACAATTTTAAGATAGTAGTTCATGTGGATATCTTTTGCTTTTTAAAAGGTTTTCCAGTTTACTCAGTCTCTCAAAAATGATTTTGTTTGCGTTATTTTGCTCATCCAGTCTTGTGAGAATCACTTTAAGCGTATCTGTTATAGGAGGAATTTCGCTTTTATCACTGTTCTTATTCAGGATACTTGCATATGAATTTTGTATAGAATTACGCCTATTATGCATAACCTCTTGATTGCCTGCAGTATTTCTAGAACTTATTTCTTTAGTTTGCGCAATTTTCGGTAGATTTTGTTTCTGTGGTTTCATCGCCATGTCTCGTCTTTTTTTGAAGTTCTTTGGCTACCTCACAGCCCCTATAATTAGCTGGATGAGCTCCTTTACAATTAATACATTTAGCAGCCATTTGCCTGTCTAAGTTGCAGTTTGTCGCAAGATGTTTTCCGGCACACTTCACGCAGCGTGGATCCCTCTGACAGTAAGCTTGCGTGTGATTGTACCCTTGACACCTTTTACACTGAGGTATCAATGTACTAGTTTTTCTTAACGGTTCAATTTTAACGACCAAGTTCAGTATAGTTTTGATGTTGTAAACCTTTTCCACACTCTCTCGATTATCAAAAGTCAACATAAAGAGTGGAAGGCCACGCTTCGTCACAACCCGTTCCCCTCTTTCATTCTCCTGAGTTTCCTTCTTCAAAATATTGACTGCATCAATAATTTTAAATCCACCCTTATCCAGTTCTTCTATTATATCTTCTTTAGCGCATGAAGCGTGGATACCTCTTGCTACCACTCTCAATGGGCGATTGTTTTTATCTTCATAAGTGTACCATTCCACTCCTTCTTCTGTTAGCTTTTTCGTCAGTGCTCTGTAAGAGTCTGAATCAGGAGCATTGATTTTCCACTTGTCATTATTTAATGTAGTGACCTTCAACTCTTTTTCTGTTGTTGCCTTCAGAATACAAAGCAATTTAGAATAATCTGATTATTCTAAAGGTGTTGAAGTAAATAGCTATACCAACAATAAAAATCTTCTATCGGCTAAGCTATATGCACTTAAAATTACGAATAACATATTATTTTTTTAAATTTGTAAGCCTACAATTTCTTCGTAAATTTCAGTATTTTTCTCTTAAAATTTAGGTCATGCTCTTTAGATTTACATGTAATAAAAAGGTAGCAAATGTTCAGTTCAAATTATATATATAAGAAATTTCGGATGGATGCATATTGAATTTATAAGTAAATATATCCCTTATACATACTAAATAAATGTTTAATAATGTATATATCATAAAACAGTATGTTTGTCATTTTATACTTCCTACAAATCAAATTACACAGACGTCAAGTGAAGACAAAGTAGTTTTGAGAGAATAGAACGTTAAGAATATAAATTGAATAGAATAACATCATCTAAAACCATCTTGTTATATAACATCCATTCCTTCTTTGTCTCATATTGCATTATTCACATAAAATTGAGTTCTCATCGTAGAGATGGCAGGAATGATATGTGCGGAAACATAATGGCAATATGGCTGTCAGAAGAGTGACAGGCTGTCTGCCTCGGTGGTTGTCAAACCGTCATTTAATACAATTTTAATTGCGTCACTTTTGCAGCCAGAGTGACGTGCGTCAACTCTTTACTGTGTGTTGTGTCAACCCTGGGACATTCCAATTGTAATGGAATTAAGTAACATTTTCTGTTGTGCCGCAATTAAGCTGTGTCCAGTTGACGTTGAAATGCATCAATTAGTGTGCTGTCAGATCCGTATTATGTTTTCCATGACATGTAAACAGCAAAACACTGGACTTAGTCCCTGCTGGTCTGAATATTCAATATCCACATCAAACTGCCTGTCAGTTTATATACGTGACTTTGTTGTTTTGCGATACATTTGGCAAGTAGTGGGCCCTCGATGTTGATCCTAAATCAACGTTTATATTTATGCCGAAACCTATTAGTTTAACGTCTACTAATATCACATTCAATATGAGTAATACATTCAAATTAATTTATTGCATTAAGTTAATATATTTCTTCTTTCAAAAAGAAAGAAATTACTGTTTTATAATAAGCTGACGCAATTTTTCAAGGATTCGAGAATAAAATATATGCGTTAGTTTAGATTATCTTGGCCTGCTAGAGATATAAAGATATGAGTAATTTTTATAACGCTTTCTAATTGGTGTTTTTCTCGTTCCTCCCCCCTGCTTAAAATATTATCTGGAATATTATTATCATATTGACTAAATATGTTAATTGACTAATAACCTTGACCTCACATACTTCTACAATAAAGTTATAAATATTTTGTAGTACTGATAACAATCATATATTATAGTTATACAATGTTTTGAATTTTATTCATACAAACAATTTTAATGTTTGTTGTTTTTCGTATAAATTAATTAAAGTTATAAGATGGCAACACAATTTAAATTCAATCGCTTAGAACAATAAAAGTTTAATGTTTTTCATTGCCTAAATATATTTAACAATTATAAATATAATCGAGTTTCACTCGTGAGAAATATTATTTCTAAAAGTAAAAACACAGAAAACCACTCTCAGAAAAATAAGTTTAATGGTCAAAAACGTTTATACGACAAAGTCGTCATTTTCAGTGGCATTTGTTGTAGCTCATATGTTACTGAAGATGATGACTTTGTCGTTTAAACGCTTTTGACCGTTAAACGTATTTTTTGTCAGAATTATGTTCTGTGTTTTTATTTTTTTAATACTCAATAATGTTTATGGTTCACCGCATATTTTCCAGCGTTCTATTCTATTCTAAGGTGAGTAATACTTTTCCGTAGTCCGGCAACAAGGACCCTTTCTATCAACCACCACATCCTGGAAACTACCTTTCTACCTTTACAAACTTCGTCTGATCATGGAGGTAAACCTTCTTCAGCTTTTCCTCTTGCAGAATATTATATGGTCGTATTCTTCTGAGGAAGTAACAAAGGGCCGCCAGGTTTCTGTCCTCACCAATCACAGTTACCATTGTTCTCATGACCTTACTATCTAGATCTAACAGTCATCTGCTCCTCCATTCGCCTGTTTTTCTGGCAAGAGCTTTGTTTACTTGCAATTCCACCCTTAAGGTTTCCTCCATTAAGATCTTTACTTACCGGCAATCCTTCCCTAACTAGTTTCCTC
>JAGFPH010000284.1:448690-466957 GCA_018207615.1 Philaenus spumarius | reverse complement strand
GGAAGATCTTTACTTACCGGCAATACTTCCCTAACTGGTTTCCTCCAAGAAGATCGTTGAATGCCTGTAACTTCCCTATCTGTTAAAGAGATTTCTATGGATTCCTCATACTCCAATTACTTCTATGCTCCATCTTAGACCAGTTCCTGTCAGCTTCAAAACAATTTTACCTTTGTTCCTAATTTTATCACTCTTTACACTCACTTTAGCCCGCGAAATCACTTTGAGATTTTTCAGGTTTCTGATTTCTGTAGATGTTCAGACATCCGATGTTATAGACATTTTGCTTACATTGGTGAAAGACCATCAGCTAATATTTACATCGAGCTGTTACACATTATTTTCGTAAGTAATTATGCGGGTCTCATGAACGTTGTTTTCCCCATTTCAACCCCCAAAGTGAACTGGTTCATAAATTCTTGGCTTGGCTGCATTTTAAACCGACACCGGGTTTCTAATTTCATTCTCAGGGCAAGGGATTTTAAAGTATTAAAACTTTAAAAAAAGTAATTACATGTTGATATTTGTATTTTATTTATCTAAGTCCTATTACATAGACTAACTATTTATTTTACATTGTCTAGACATCAACAGCAGGTCTTAGTGTTTTTGCTCAGATGTTTCGCTACTCACCTGAAGCATTGCCAAGGTTGGTCTAATTACATAACCTTAAATTTCACACTACACATCACAATTACAACATATAATATTTGTATTATAATGTACCACAGACAACACGTAATGCTTGTCTGTGGCTACGGATAGATGTGTCTCATAATACATTTAAAACTGTGTGGCACTTACATTATAGTACAAATATGTGGTGTAAGTGTGTAATAATTGTGATGTGATGTGAAGTGTGAAATTGTGTAAATTTACAATTATTATTTCTGTAATTTTAGTCCAGCTTAAAATTGCAACAGGTGAGTTCCGAACACCTGCCGTAAAAAAAAACTATGTCCTGCTATGGACACATTCATATAAAAAAGTAAAATAATTAATTATTACCATCAGACCACTATGAAAAAATTTAAATTACTGAACAAGCTACTACTTACTGGACGATGTAGAGCAAAGTTCGCAAGAAACCTCTGTGATCTAAAAAAAGTAGGAAAGAGTTCGTGATGGAAATATTTAACCTGAAATAAAATACCTACCTGAATAAGGTAGGTGGTTATTTATTAATTTATTAAAATACCATTAAAGCGTGTAGGCCTATTCTTGGATTTATGTTTATTTATGATCCAGAGACGTGTGTGGTCGTGTATAACTTAAACTATTAATAACTTTAAGATGAGTCCAGCAGCCCTGTAAGGATAAACTGTAAACTCTACTCATGGCTGGGTGGGATGTAATTACAAACATTATCCATGCGGAAAAAAGAAGTTGACAGTTTTAACAATTGTTTCCCGAAGAAGATTTTAAGAAAGATTTAACAAGAGGAGAGGCGCCCTTTGATTGACAGGTTCAAGAGCTGTTTGCCGACGGCCACACACGACCGAGGGCGGCCGTAGCCCACATTTAGTTCCGACATTTGCATTGAATAGGAAAACTGGTCATTGTTAATGTTACCTTGGTAACAGCTTAGCATCTTCAGCTGTCCACAATCGTCTTTTCGTAAACACCCTTCCCCCTTAACAAACTATTGTTCGGCATCAACTTCTTAGCTGAGTCAATCGTACGTCTGCTCAAAAACCCGGCAACCCGGTAACAAATAAGGATTTAACTGGCTAAAACAGCCCACAGGTAGCATTACAAAAGGAAACTTTTGAATAGGTTTCAATTTTGCAACCAAAATGTATTGTACTTTAATGCTCTGGACCGTTATAATAAGCAACCTGCAAACCCAATTTACAATCTTAAATCTCGCGAATTGTAATATAAAATAGTGTGTTTATGATACACTGAATATCTACAGCGGCTAGATAATTTCACACGTTGTAACTTAAATTCTTCCATTTATTTTATCCACATATTCTTCACTACAACTCCCCTCCACTCACCATTTAAAATTGGGTTACAAACTACTAATATTTTCATACTGATAAATAGCTAATAGAATAGTTAAACCTGACATGTATTTGTGGTCAAAAAGTATGAACTTATGTTGTAGTGACATGTATTGATGAAAGGTTAGGTTGGATTTGGTGGTATATTTTTAGCCGAATTTTTGAAGAAAATAAGAGCTATTACACTCGACCCAACTTGAAAACGGTTCGTCGGAGGAGGGTAAAACTTCGTTTCTATCCGTTTCAGACCATTTGGAGACGATACCCAAAATTCATTACTTTATATACCGGGTGTCCCACGAAGAGGTCCCTATTTTTGAATTGATATGACAGACGTATAGAGCGCGCTACAAACTTGAAATTCTACAGTCGTGACTAACACATATGTAAAAGAAATATCCCTGAGTATCAGTTAATTCTGACTGATCCAAACAAAATGGCGGAAAAACAAAAAACAACAAAATCAGCAATCGTATTTTAAGGGCAAACCTACTTTTATTTAGAATAGGAACAGCTACAGCTGTTTAGACTATTTTAAATCTATCAGCTGACTGCGTGTATCCACAACAATGAACATATTTGGTAATAAACATTGGCATTTGTTATTAAGTTGCATTGTAAAGTGTCTTATGTACCATGCCGTTTTCAACTGAGCAAAAAGTGAAATTTTGATCCTGGGCTATTGCCTTTGAAAATGATTATGAATTAATAAGGTGTTTTAGGGAAAGGTACCCAGGTGTAGTTCCACCGTCAAGGAAATCTATTCGTAAGTGGAAGACTATCCTACTAGAAACGGGGTCAATACAAAAAAAAAAAAAAATACCATAGATCCTCTAACAGAGAAAATGAAGAAATCGTATGTGCTGCTTTCATGGAATCTCCAAATACGCCTAATTCAGTAAGAAAGGTGGAATCTGCTACAGGGATACCGAAGTCATCTGTCCAAAGGTATGCCAAAAAGAACAAAATCAAACATTATAAAACTCATTTAGTTCACGGACTGCTTGAAGATGATCCTGACAGACGATTGGAATTTTGTTCGAAAGTAATTGAAAAGACTGACGTAGATAGCAATTGCATGAAGGAATCGTGTTTTCAGATGAAGCGACATTTTATCGAACAGGAACTGTAAACAGGCATAATTGTCATTACTATAACACAAAAAATCCACATATCTTACAAGAAGAGAAATTAAAATCAACAGGTATAACAGTTTGGGCTGCTGTTACCAAGGATGGTGTTTTGTCGTATGACATATCCCGACAAACAATGACTGGAGAAAGGTATGCACCAGTTTTAAGCAATCACATAGTTCCTCATCTTTCTCAGCCTGAGATGAAAGACGTTTTTTTCCAACAGGATGGAGCTCCTCCGCATTATGCTAATGTGGCCAAAGCAGTTTTGGACCAAAATCTTCCTAACCGTTGGATAGGTCGTGGCAGCAGCTTCATGGACTGGCCCCCAAGGTCTCCAGACTTGACTGTTTGTGACTTTTTTCTGTGGGGCTTTTTGAAGGAGAAGGTTTATTGTCATAACATTGCGACAGACGATGAACTAATGAGGTTGATCGAAGAGGAACTGTTGTTGATACCTCGAGAGTTGTTCAGCAAAGCGTATGACTGTTTTCTATTTCGTTGTCATCAGTGCGTTGCGATCGATGGACATCAGTTTGAATAAGGTTTATGGATCAAATAGATTTTATTTATTTATGAGTTACTTATATCTTTAATTCCCTAACGTTGTTTAGTACTTAGTATCATCGTTAAAATTCAATAATTATGTTGTAACACTTAAGCAAATAAAACTATTTTAACGAAAAGGTACTATTTATTTGATATACCACCATTTTGTCCTAATGTGTTAGAATTAACTGATACTCAGGAGTATTTCTTTTACATATGTGTATGTTAGGACTGTTGAGTTTCAGGTTTGTAGAGTGTTCGGTGCATCTAATATATTAATTCAAAAATAGGGACCTTTTCGTGGGACACCCGGTATATGTTTTACTCCCGGATTGATAAGGGGTAGTAAATATGCTTCAAAATTGCCGATTTTTTGGTGAAAGGTTAGTACAGTAGTAGGATTCTTCAGATACACTTTTTTCTTGTTTTTCTATCCGATTCAATATGGCGGAGTTATACCGATTAATAGTTTTTGGGTTGGGATTTAAGGGTATATAAGTATGAGGTTATATAATACTAGTTATAGGTTATATAATACTAGTTATTGCCTGATAAGAAAATTCGGCAATAGTAATGCATTAATGCTGCTTACGGGTTTTTTTATTGTTAGAATCATTATGTTTGTCATATAATGCATTACTTAATTTTACATTTATGTCAACTAAACTGTCGACTTTATGTAGCACATTCGTCTTTTAAAGTGAAGGGATGTCAGTTGAAAGTTGAAATGTCAGCATTTTTTAGAAAGATTTACAATTTAATTTAATTATCTTGACATGGGTTAGACATTGAATAATTATTTTTAATTATAATATGTATTTATAGCCATTTGCCTTGTATAGTGTTAGGTATTGTATAATTTCCAAGGCATTAACTACAATAACTTAGTGGATTTTATTCTTTGCTGGTAATATACGTTAATAATCACTCGATGCATTTATTTTATTATAGTGAATTTATTTGTTATAAAAATAAAATGATTTTCTTTATTACTTTTAAATTTATTTCCGCTCTTTTATTAGACAGCTGCTAAATTAGACGTATTTTTTAAATTATTACTAGAAGACAATCAAAATGTTACACATTGCCCAAACTCGTTACAATCTATTGTTAGACTACAGTTATGTGCAAGGACCCACATGTTTGACCTTTAATGTTTTCCAAAGGTTATGGTAAAATATTATTTGGGAGTATTACGTTTTTCATCACTTTATGTTTTACAAAAATCAAATGTAGAAGAAGTCAAAATGGTTCGAAGCAGTAAACGTACATCTAAATACATACGTTTTAAGATAGTTACACTTAAAAAGTTCAAATTAGTGATTATTTTAAAATTCAACAATCGTTCTCTAGATTTTTATAAAACATTATTATTTAGTTCAAGAAATACAATATATATCATTCATTTTTCTTTTTTAAGTTTTTTTTTTAAATTTAATGTTTTGATAAAAAAAAGTTCAAGTTTTATTTGTACAGGCATGGTAAAACATAATTATGAAATGTACACTTAGATGTGTAGCTTTAATATTATAATTTGTGTTATTTTAGGGAATGTTTGATATACTTACTACACATGAGCATAGCGTAATAAATACTATAACCAGAACGAATGAACGATAAGCAATGACTTTTGTAGCCAGTAAAACATTATCTGTTGGTCGTGGGCAGTCGAGGTACATGGCATTTTATTAGTTTTTCTCATTTATAACTCTGTCCAATATACTGGACCGTTGATTCAATTTACGACCCACCCAAAGCAATTTCATTACCTTATTCCCACACACCGAACAGGAAACAGTTTTTACAATATATGATTCGATATGTTACATATGTAAAATGGCCGCTTAGGGGAAGAATAATTAATAAAAGCGGAACATTTTTTGAATTACGTTTCAGCATATTAAGCAATTTGTTGCTATCGCTATGTAAATTTATTGTGTCGAACGATGTTTATAACCTGACGTTAAAAAGATCAATGGAACCATTGGATGCGTTTTACTCAAAACTTCATTCAGTTTACAATTCAAACACTGATTACTGAAAGTAGTGTTTTATAAATTGATCAGTTTATAATATATATATTATTAAAACTATTATTTAAATACTAGAGGTCAAGCCTAATGTAAATTTGAAATATATGTGTTAAAATCTATTTAATCTTTAAACCGGACTAAAAAAATCCAAAACAACAGAGAATAAAAATGAATTAAACTTGAAAAGACCCATGCGTGTTTTGCACGCCAACCCCTTTCCTCCCTTTACATTTTTTACTATAATTTATAATTAATTTTTACTAAAGGATTAATCTCACCCTCAAAACAAAGATTGTAAATAATATAAAATATCTAAATTAAATTACTATTTTTTTTTGTGATAATTATAACGAGTAAGAAGAATCTTCATGTCTTTTGCATACTCAAAACCAAAAATCTAACCTAACAATCAGAAACATAATTTATTTCAAAGAATGAAATCAACTAGAAGCATTTCTTAGTTAACTTAAAATTTCTTATGATTTTTTACTAACTATTTTGCTAATACTTAAATAAGGAGAAACAGCTAATCAGTTAGGCCTATCGCCTTTTTCATTTACATAAAATCAACTGACTATTAATTAATACGTACTTTTAACTCTTATTGAAAATAAATTACTTATAACGTCAGTTTTAACAAAAAAAAATGTTAATTAATATTTTGAAAAAATAATAATCGAAGGCGCATATATGGACAAAGAGCTTTCATTAAAAATATATGATTTCGCTTTATTGTAAGTTGCTGACTGATTCTGAAAAAAAACTAAAACATTTTTTACACCAAATGCGTATAAGGGACGATTTAAGAGGTTTTTTGAATGTTTAATGAATCTCGGCATTAATAGTAAGAGTTTAAGCCAATCATTTTTGGCCTAGTAGAAAAGGCGTGGGAACAATACAAAGTTTTTCCTTCGTAGGTTATTCGAAATTGAATTAAAGACAGTCCATACATATAAAGAAAGACTCTTCTCTTTCTTTAAGACAAATCTGTAATTTTTGTTGTATAAAAATTATTGTAAAAGTCTATAAATACATGTAAAGAAAAGTGTACAGTTACAAGCTCTTAATGATACATAACATACAACACAAACTCTTTATGATTACGTTTTGATTAGACTTATATTTGATTATTATACGTTGGTAGCAGATTTGTATTTAATCAGGCAATTATTATAGCATAAATGAGTGTTACATTTATGGAAATTAAACATGGATTAAATTGTAAACTAAATCAAAACTTAATAATTATTGTATTATTGGAAGGTATATTTACAGTTAAATTGTTTAATAAAGTTTATCCTTATCAAATGACTTTCCTTTTATGTTGAAAGTTGTGTCAGTTTGCATTAATCATCTGGCCCTGATGACGGAAATCGAGTTTGCTATAGCTAGCTTACCAGATATAATCGGTAACCACTAAATAAAAGTGATCATGTAGGCCTGTCTTAAAATAAATAAACTGAATCTTTACAGAATTACTAGTCCATCCGCCCGTCTTTTGAGCGGATAAACACCACAGCAATCCCATTTTTCATGGTTATAAATTCACGATAACCCGAACATATTTTTAAAATATTGTATTACGCATTTTGCGGACCAAAGTATGGCGACCACAAATAAATTCTTTATGCTACTGTCATGTTGGGTATAGTTTTAAAAGGCTGTGTTTAAGGAAATTAAAAATTTTTAGAAAATAATTTTTGCGTCATGTAGTTTTTAAATATTCCCGAAATTCTTGCTCAACCCCAATTTTACCGATCCATTTCCGAAAGTTCTGCAGCTAAAATTTCGAAATAATAGTTGTGTTTTAACACATACATTTACATCCTTCATAGATAAACTATAAAGACTTCCAACATTTTGTGACAAATGTATGAAAAATATTTGTCCTTCTATGCAAACACTGTACTAAAATAATGAGTTGAGAGACTTGTGTTTTTCCACTGGAGCCACCAACATTAAATAGTTCATTCCCACCATGGTATTTTGGTAGCATATTACTCGTACTTATAACACAATAAAGGTAATAACAGATTACCATGAAATATTACTTTTGAAGTACAAAGTTAAATAACGTAATAAAGAGTAAAAATATTGCTAAATTTGTTCCGAAAAAATATAACTAAACAAAACGTTTAGAGAACAGAAGGTCTTTGCTATTACACAAGTAATGTGTAAAATAAAAAGTCCGCGGCGTCACCGCATTTGTTAAACTACAAACAGGAAAGGCACTCTTAATGTGTTATTTTGTAAGCATGAATCAAACCTAGGCACGACATAAATTGCGCTAATTCTCAGTTGAAGTGAAGAATGCTGTGCGCAGAAGTCTACTGTATTACCTTCCCGCCCACACCATAGCAAACATAAATCTTCGCTTTATGGTACAGCGATGCCGATGAATAATGTTTTCCTCCAGCCTTTATTTCATACAGTCAACATTCGGAATGGTTCTTAAACTGCAGTAGACACTAAATTTAATTCCATGGCAGGAAATATGGCACGCTGGTTCATTGTCTGCGATCTTTGTTCTGTCTTTATGGATGAAGTCTGGGGATTGTATAAACAACTATAGAAACGTAATGCTTAATCGCCCTTGAAATATCTGAGGTTGTACTAGTACGTATTGAACAAATGTTTAAAAAGGACCTTGGTAGTTATATAAATCTTTTTAAATCTTCTTCCGAACCTTAGAAGCAAAAATAGAACCGTTATAGGATCACTGTCTCTCACAACCGGAACGGATAAAGGTATAACTAACTATGGAATCTATACTAATATTATAAACACGTAACATTTGTTTGTTTGTTTGTTTGTATGTAGGGGGTAATCTCGGGAACTTCAGAACCGATTGAAAAAAAATAGTTTTACTAATAAAAGCTACACTATCCTTGAGTAACATAGGCTAGAAATAATTTTGATTTAAGGGTTAAAACAACCCCTAAAACAATAAATATTAATTTGTATACTTTCCTTAAAGCTAGTGAGCTGAAAATTTGTAAATTTATTTCTTACAACATACATAAAAAAAGTATCATATATTGACATTTTGTCGCGTGCTGCAAAGGGGGGAAAATGTAGTAAAAATGTTGATTGTTATACTTTTCTTAAAGCTAGAGAATAAACCCTTACTAAATTAAGGAATTTAAAAATAAGAAACCACTATGTTACATCCTAATTAAAATAAATAAGACATATTAGAATTTAATAGTAGTGCCTATTTATATAAAATAACCTGTTTACATTTGCTTTGTAAAAAACTATTTTGTTCTGGTATTTTGTAGTATTAATATTATTCTTGTAAATGTAGCTTAAAACTCAATCCACCTTGTTGTTTATACCTTGCAAAAATAGTAAACTTTTTTGAAAAATCAACGTTATGTATAATTCATTTTGATAAAGTTAGGTAATACAGGTTTTTATTTTAAAAAGAAACTTCTAAAAGTCTATACATGGCGTCTTTTTTAAATGGGACACCATTGGTAACTTTTAAACTATAAATCTGATAGCAAACTTTAAAATGGTTAACCTTCCCTTGTTTTTTGCGACATTAAAAAATATGTAGTTAAAATACAGTATTTGTAAATGGCCTTCATTTTCCAATATGCAGGTCAACTTTAGAATATTTGATGGAATACCCTATTTTGGATTCTACAAGTTATTTTAAGACTTTTTTGTTCTTGGTGTCTTTTTTATACGATAATTGTTTTAAAAGTTTTAAAAACACCCTATCTGGGCGTAAGATATTTTTGTATGGAAACCTTTTGAACCAATGGAAACGCTCCTATTTTCCAATATTGTCGACAACTTTCGAATTTCTTATGGAACACTCTGTATTTTATGGTGATTTTGGGTTTTGCAAGCTATTTTAAGACTTTTTCTTGACGATTTTAAGTCGAATATCTTGCGCTTCGTTAGGATGTTTTCAAAACTTTATACTCCTCTAACTTTTAAACGGTTAGTCTTATAAAAAAAATCCTAAACACCAGAAATTTTAAAGTTTTCCGCGATATTGTAAAATGCTGGCAAATTTTTGAAATTTTAAATTCATATTTTTAACGGTAACTAAAAAGTAGGTGAAATCTCCCATTTAAAGTTGCTGTACATCTTGTACTTTTGGAGATCCCAATGGGGGCCCAGTTAAAATGGACTCCCTGTATGCTAATTCCTCTGTATTATGGTTTTAAAAAATTTACAAAAACCATATTTGTTGATTTTAAAAAGTTATTTGTTTGTGTAAACGATGTTTTGTTAATGTTAAGAGCGTTTCCATTGGTTCAAAACGTATAAATAAAAAAATATCTTCCGTTCAGTTAGGGTGTTTTTAAAATTTGATATGCATTATTATGTTTTTAAAACTTTACACCCCTCTAACTTTTAAACGGGTAGTCGTATCAAAGAAACACCAAGAACAAAAAAGTCTTAAAATAACTTGTAGAAAATCATCATAAAATAGGGTGTTCCATAAGAATTTCGAAAGTTGACCACCATATTGGGAAATGGCGACCATTTACAAATATTTTAACTACAAATTTTTTAACTTCTCAAAAAACAAGGCAAGGTTCCCCATTTTAAAGTTTGGAGTCAGACTTATACTTTACAATTTACCAATGGTGTCCCATTTAAAGCAGACACTCTGTATATGATTACTTTGTTAGCTAGGTTCTAGAATTAAAATAATTTCAACTCTCACTTTATAAACTGTTTCACTACATTTGTCTTTATTACTGTCATACATTTAAAAATGTCAAATTTAAATTGTTACAAATCTCACACAAAATTAGGTGACAATTTGTACTTTTGGTCTCATGATTTGAATTTTGAAGTCAGAAAATATTTCTTAAATTAATCACACAAAGAATAATAATAAAAAATAGAATGTGCCTGATTTTTAAGTGTTTTTGAATCTGTTCGTTTTTAAATGTAAAGACAAAATCAACTTTACATCATCGTAGTGAAACACTAACTCGCAACTCATTGTGAATATCATTTTGTTCTGTATTTTAAAAAAACATTTCATGTCATACATCTGTTACAACTTCGTCTGACCAAGGTATAGTACTGTACATCAACGATATTTACTCAAAGTTCCAATGTTTATTTAGGTCCAACAGATAGTAGCTGTCAGTGCTGCTATTGACCTAACTTTGTGACAGCTGTCTGTTTGAAAAGTAAATAAACAAATGACCGTTTGTTTAGCCCATAGTGCAGCCCTCCTACCGCTTCTGTATTACCCTGTAAGCATGACTCGCCTGAATATAACCCACCAGGTGGGCCAGGCCCTGTATCTATAATTAGGAATAGGAGTCGGTTGATAATACACGATGCCGCTTTTAATAACCTGTCTAACGTTAACGTTTTATGGAGTGAGTGTTATTAACGATTATTAATTGAATTGCACTAGACAATTTATTGTTTGTTTCGGAGTAGATACTATGTTGTTTGTTTTACGAGACAACTGCGGTCGCTTTCAGAATGTATATACTTTTAAACAATAATTTTACATACAAACGCAGTTTATTTCGATTACTCAGGCGTTGGGTGTGCGTGTATAGTTTAGGGTTAGGGTGAAATCTGTAGTTCTAACCCGGTGAACTTTCTCTGTTCTCGGAAATGGCTCGTTTGTCTTCATAAATCTTTGTTTAATTTACTAGCTAAACCTATTTACTGAGAGCCCTACAGAAAACCACGTTTTAATTTTATTCCAATACAAATTATAATTAATTTAAATGACAAACTACCGATTACAAATATACAGTATCAAAAAGTGAAAAGTAAGTGCTTTTTGTTTTGTAACTGAAAAAATAATCCAAACCTACTAATCTGTTTGAGACAGTCTTTTTATATAAGAGATAGGGGTGTTTTTAAATCTACAATCCCCTACGTTGAGTATAAAAGGTCATATACTCAGAGAGCCAACTGCCATTCTAAGTTGATAACACCGTGATTAGGTAAATTAACAGACAACTACTGATGCAGCGTGACTGATAAGTGTTGCCAAGTCAAACGATAAGGACAAGGGTGAAAGAATTAGTTTACTTCATATGGAGCAGTCATTCAACTTGGCAGTGCATCAGTTGTTTTTCTAGACGAGCAACACCTTTCCCAGGTAAACATCTAGACACAATATTATTTTATCTATGGTTTCGTCCATAGGAGTAATGCATAGGGAGCGGAATAACTTTTACAACTGGAATCTTTGATTTAAGTTTGTTTGTATTTAGAAAAAATACTTTATTATTCTACGTTATTCTTGATTGTTCTCTACTGTTACTATTTTATTTCTGATGTAGAAAAATGTACTTCTAAACTAAAACTGAAAAATTAAAAATGCAAATCATTTCAAAAGTCACGTGTTAGTGGAACTGCCATTGATACAGGGTGACTATTTTAAGTGTGCCACCATTGGTATGTCAGAAGCGACAAGATTTACAGGAAACTTTAAATGGGGGACTTCACCTATTTTTCAGTGACGAATAAAAATATGAATTTGTTTTTTTCAAATTCTGTCGCCATTTTCCAATATGGTCGCCAACTTTCGAATTTCTTATGGAAACCCTTATTTTTTATGGCAGATTTGGGTTTTACATACAATATTAAGACTTTTCTATTCTTGGTGTTTTTTTATATTTTTTTTTATATAAACTTAACCGTTTAGCCGCTAGGAGATCTGAAAGTTTCAGAAACTCTTATTTCAACAATTGTTAAAGAGGCATGTTTTACCTTTTGCAAACAATAAAATTTAGCTTAAAGTGCAATATTTTTTACAATGGAATGTTAAAAAAATTGTTTCAATTTCACAAATACTTTATTTTATACAAAAAAACGTACTTAAATTACTGTTAGAAGTTGCTAAATAGCTTACATGACAACTGTAAAATTTTTAGATTTATTCTCCTACATCATAAAGCGTTCATAGTATTGTAAGAACTTCCTTCTATCATGGCAACAAAATGTTTTGGTACACAAAAAGGCAGTCAAGATGACAATTAATTGTGACTTAAATCAGGTTTTCAAAGTGTCGTCCATCTTCATAAATACATGAAGCGAGCTGTACTTGCACTTAAGCCGGTTCTACACGATGCTACGAACACCTTCCAACGTTGGACGTTTGATGGTTCGTCACATCGTGTGGCCGTTGTTCAAACCTACGAGCGTCCAATGGCGAGCGTCGAACATTCGCATTTGACGATGTTCGGGCCGATGTCGGTATTTTTGCACCGAGTCAAAGGGATGCCTCCAATGTTTGAAGGAAAATGTTCGTTGGTTCGATTCAACGGCTACACGACTCGTTCATATGTAGCACTATTTACTCTCCATTCCCGCCAAAGACCCGTCTTGTTTTTTTTACGGTATCTTTGTAGTATTTAAATCAGTAATATTATTAATTTAGATTTTTACAGGTAAGTACAATTTATATTTCATACTTGTAAGTTAACATGAAATTCAGGCAGATTAATTAATTAGATATACATTTTTTAAATATCATTAAACAAATGACTGTTTAAAAACTAATTTTATCTAGGCCTACCTAAATATGATGCAAGGGTTTTTAATTCCATAAATGTGTACAATTAAAATATATATTATTATAGACTAATACCTTTTTAGTAATTACAAGATATTAAATTTAAAGTACCTACTCACATTGAACATGTTTTCAAATTGTTATAGAACTCATGTAGGCTATAATATGATCTATTTTGAGGTTAGACTTTGTTGAAAATGTAAATATTTTTACAATCATTTTTGTTTATTTTGTTGTTCAGAATAAATTATTTAGGCTACTTAAATCAATGATTTTAACACTAAAAATATATATTACAATTATTTAGGCAAAACTAATGTTATTGTTTAGGCCTACTTTAAAATTCACTCAAGTTTTTATCATCAGTAAGTAGGCCTACATATTTTGTAAATTAACATAAGTATAAGAAGATGTTATAATGTACAGGCATAAATAAAACAAAACAAGGGGCTCTTTACAAGAATTTAATTAGTTTCTGTTTTGAGGTTAGACTTTTTTGAAAATATAAATATTTTTAAAATCATTTTTGTTTACTTGGTTGTTCAGAATAAATTATTTAGGCTACTTAAATCGATGATTTTAACACTAAAAATATAAATTACAATTATTTAGGCAAAACTATGTTATTGCTTAGGCCTACTTTAAAATGCACTCAAGTTTTGATCATCAGTAGGCCTACATATTTTGTAAATTAACATAAGTATAAGAAGATGTTATAATGTACAGGCATAAATAAAACAAAACAAGGGGCTCTTTACAAGAATTTAATTAGTTTCTGTTTTGAGGTTAGACTTTTTTGAAAATATAAATATTTTTAAAATCATTTTTGTTTACTTGGTTGTTCAGAATAAATTATTTAGGCTACTTAAATCGATGATTTTAACACTAAAAATATAAATTACAATTATTTAGGCAAAACTATGTTATTGCTTAGGCCTACTTTAAAATGCACTCAAGTTTTGATCATCAGTAGGCCTACATATTTTGTAAATTAACATAAGTATAAGAAGATGTTATAATGTACAGGCATAAATAAAACAAAACAAGGGGCTCTTTACAAGAATTTAATTAGTTTCTGTTTTGAGGTTAGACTTTTTTGAAAATATAAATATTTTTAAAATCATTTTTGTTTACTTGGTTGTTCAGAATAAATTATTTAGGCTACTTAAATCGATGATTTTAACACTAAAAATATAAATTACAATTATTTAGGCAAAACTATGTTATTGCTTAGGCCTACTTTAAAATGCACTCAAGTTTTGATCATCAGTAGGCCTACATATTTTGTAAATTAACATAAGTATAAGAAGATGTTATAATGTACAGGCATAAATAAAACAAAACAAGGGGCTCTTTACAAGAATTTAATTAGTTTCTGTTTTGAGGTTAGACTTTTTTGAAAATATAAATATTTTTAAAATCATTTTTGTTTACTTGGTTGTTCAGAATAAATTATTTAGGCTACTTAAATCGATGATTTTAACACTAAAAATATAAATTACAATTATTTAGGCAAAACTATGTTATTGCTTAGGCCTACTTTAAAATGCACTCAAGTTTTGATCATCAGTAGGCCTACATATTTTGTAAATTAACATAAGTATAAGAAGATGTTATAATGTACAGGCATAAATAAAACAAAAAACAATGGGGTATTTATAAGAATTTAATTAGTCTGTGATTTTGCAGATAGACAAAATGGAATGGACTAATGATCTTGTAATGGAATTCATCCAACTATATGAAAAACATCCTGTACTTTGGAATCACAAAGACCCAAACCACAAAAACCGAAACATGTTAAACGATGCTTGGGTTAACGTGTCTAGGGAATTCAGTATGGACGTGTCAATAAACGAACTGAGAAAGAAAAATCACTCATGGCTACTTATAGATCCTTATCAAAAAAAGTTCGAGGTTCGGAAACTACTGGTTCTGGATTCAAGGATATTTATGTTCCTTCCTGGTTTGCATATGAGGCTATAGACCGTTTTATTAAGGTTACTTCAAATAAAATCCCATCGTTAAATTCAGAGGTATGATTTATTTCAGTACACACAGTAAATAAAAACATATTACTATCAACTAGTTTACATAATCTTGCCATTCAACTGCCCCGTTGCTTATAAAATATTCTGCAAACTCCTTTTGAATATACTTTGCGTCCTGGGATGGTTTTCTGGGTATTTTTGAAAGTGGCATAAGCGATGAATTGTTGGGGTCTTGGCGCCACGTTCCTGGTTTGAAATGTCCGTCTGCTTCATAATCAAAAACTCCGTTTGGAGAATATAACTGCCTAGATGTCTTACTTCGTCGTAGAAAATTATGAAGTTGTGCGCATGTCATGCAGAAAAGAGAAGCTTTTTCGGGTTGTACCAACATCGGTTTTCTAAAAATACGAAATACAGATGCTAAAATACCAAACACATTTTCTACAACTCTTCGTGCACGACAAAGCCGGTAGTTGAAAATTCGTTCAATGCTACCCTTAGCATGATTTCCCGAATATGGTTTCAAAAGTGTGGTACTAAGAGGAAACGCATCATCACCTATAAAAACATATGGCATGCTTTGTTGGCGACCTGGCAGCGGTTCGTTTGGTGGGAGTGAAAGTTCCTTTCGTATCATCTTACGATAAAGTGTTGTGCACCCAAACACACCAGCGTCATTCATTCTTCCTTGTGCGCCAACGTCAATAAATGTGAAGCAGTAGTCTGCATTAACCAATGCCAAAAGTATGATACTGAAACTTTTTTTATAATTATAAAATTCCGATTCACTATTGAATGGAGCTTGGAGTAAAACATGTTTTCCGTCCATTGCCCCCACACAATTAGGAAAGTTCCATCGTTGATTAAATCCATTTGCTATTCTTCTCCATTCTTCCTCTGATTGTGGCAGCTGAAACAAATGCATTATTAGTACAGTATTCTTGTTGTAGTTTAATCGTGGTACAGTAAAAACATAAAAATACAATTTTGGAATTTTTGTGAATACTTAAAATAATTCAAAGTACATGCTTGGACAAGTCGTCGACAACACCTCACGGTAGATGGACGATAATATGGTATGAACAAATAGGCGTTACTTTTTATTTCCTATGCTTTATGTTTAATGTATTTTATACAATCATTTGAACTACAACTATGTTTTACAGGAAACCCAGATTGAGGATTTTGTAGAGGATGAGACTTCTCAAGGTGAGCAGGAAACTTTTCTTAGAGAAGAGATAGGACAGGAAAACGAACCCAACTTGATATTATTGGAAGATACGCGTTTGAAGCCGGAAAATATACCAGTTAATAAAAGAAAATTGCGTCCAAATCAAGCTGAATTAAGCGTCAAAGACCATTTAAAGAAAGCAACCCAGGCATTGTCAACTCTTACTTCCAAACGGCAAACCCAGACATTGCAAGATGGACCTGCTTTATATGGACAGTTGCTGGCGACCAAACTTAGAAGACTTTCACGGAGAACTCAAGTTATATTGCAGCACAAAATAGACAACCTCGTTTTTGAAGCAGAGCTTAGTGAACTTGATGGTATACATGAGACATCTGGGAGTTCCGTTGGAAATGTTATATCTCCTGTTTCCCCCGTAACTAATTCTTCATCGTTCGGTCTTCTTTCTCACAGCCCGAACAACGTAGCTTCTCCTAGCGGTAGCGCAGTCTATGTTAGTTCTCCTCAACCGAGCTATATAGCTTCTCATACCCTAGGCTATGAAGCTTCTCCAGAAACTGATGATGCCAACAGTTCTCAAGCAAATAAAAATACTGAGTCATGTGATGTGACACTTCTCACTTATTACAGTAATGCGGATGGTTTTTTTAAATGTTAGCATCATAAATCACGTTTAATTTAAGTTTTTATGTTAAATTCAATTTATGTAATCGCTGTTAAAGTTATGTTAAAAAAATCAATCAAAGAAATTTATAGAAAAATAAAAAAGTTACTTATTTCTTACCCGTATTTCTTCTTTTAGAGCTTCAACGAGAGCCTGACAAACGATGGGGATGTTGCGGCTAATGAACTGATGTGATATTTTGAATAGGTATCCAAGACTAGTAAAACTATCACCACTAGCCAAAAATCGAAGAGTAACTGCTAATCTGTCTTTCACAGGAATAGCTGGTCTCATATTGGTATCTTGCCTATATATTTTGGGTCCAATTTTAATTAAAAGACATTCAAAATCTTCAGCTGACATTCTGCAAAAGTTTTCAAATTTTCCTGAAGGTTCTTTTTGTAAATCCAATATCATATCTGAGGCATTGTACCTAAAATAATAGTTTTGCTATAAAAATATTTATTTGTTTAACAAAAAGTAAATGTGTGTTTTCAATAAAAACTATGAAACAGGAAGAATCCCATAAACGTTTATTATTAGATTGTTTTTTTATACAAATATTTACTGTTTCCATAAGTTTAATGTTATTATAAAAAAGGTGTATAATTAATTATAACATCAAAGCTAAGATGGTAAACACAGTTAAATGGCCATTCATTGTAAATACATTCAATAAACATAAAATGTTTATTCATCAGTCTAGGACTAACCTAAAATTTTATTGTGTGCATATTTAATTTATTTGACCTGCCTTAACAGCAACATATATATAATAATTTTAGGTTAGGCCTAGACTTAAAATTAGGCCTAACCTAAAATTATTGTATGTATTTTGCCGTTAAGGCAGGTAAAATAAATTAAATATGCACACAATACAATTTTAGGTTAACAACACTTTTTTCATTATGCATTACATTTTCTATTTGTTAACTCCTACCGCAACCCGCGTTACGGAACTTAGTTCCAAAAATAATACTTTATTTGCTTACCGTTCTCTGCTCTTATTTAGAGATAACATCCACCACCTTCTAGTGCGTCTTTTACGTCTCCTTTCTTCGAGTAATACGTTGCAGGACAATACAACGACAGCAGCACTAGCGATAGCGATATCGTTATCATATTCGTCCATTTTTGCAACTGGTCAAACGTTTGTACCAAACTGTTTTCT
>JAGFPH010000284.1:397839-448290 GCA_018207615.1 Philaenus spumarius | reverse complement strand
AACATCTTCTTATACTTATGTTAATTTACAAAATATGTAGGCCTACTTACTGATGATAAAAACTTGAGTGAATTTTAAAGTAGGCCTAAACAATAACATTAGTTTTGCCTAAATAATTGTAATATATATTTTTAGTGTTAAAATCATTGATTTAAGTAGCCTAAATAATTTATTCTGAACAACAAAATAAACAAAAATGATTGTAAAAATATTTACATTTTCAACAAAGTCTAACCTCAAAATAGATCATATTATAGCCTACATGAGTTCTATAACAATTTGAAAACATGTTCAATGTGAGTAGGTACTTTAAATTTAATATCTTGTAATTACTAAAAAGGTATTAGTCTATAATAATATATATTTTAATTGTACACATTTATGGAATTAAAAACCCTTGCATCATATTTAGGTAGGCCTAGATAAAATTAGTTTTTAAACAGTCATTTGTTTAATGATATTTAAAAAATGTATATCTAATTAATTAATCTGCCTGAATTTCATGTTAACTTACAAGTATGAAATATAAATTGTACTTACCTGTAAAAATCTAAATTAATAATATTACTGATTTAAATACTACAAAGATACCGTAAAAAAAACAAGACGGGTCTTTGGCGGGAATGGAGAGTAAATAGTGCTACATATGAACGAGTCGTGTAGCCGTTGAATCGAACCAACGAACATTTTCCTTCAAACATTGGAGGCATCCCTTTGACTCGGTGCAAAAATACCGACATCGGCCCGAACATCGTCAAATGCGAATGTTCGACGCTCGCCATTGGACGCTCGTAGGTTTGAACAACGGCCACACGATGTGACGAACCATCAAACGTCCAACGTTGGAAGGTGTTCGTAGCATCGTGTAGAACCGGCTTAAGTGCAAGTACAGCTCGCTTCATGTATTTATGAAGATGGACGACACTTTGAAAACCTGATTTAAGTCACAATTAATTGTCATCTTGACTGCCTTTTTGTGTACCAAAACATTTTGTTGCCATGATAGAAGGAAGTTCTTACAATACTATGAACGCTTTATGATGTAGGAGAATAAATCTAAAAATTTTACAGTTGTCATGTAAGCTATTTAGCAACTTCTAACAGTAATTTAAGTACGTTTTTTTGTATAAAATAAAGTATTTGTGAAATTGAAACAATTTTTTTAACATTCCATTGTAAAAAATATTGCACTTTAAGCTAAATTTTATTGTTTGCAAAAGGTAAAACATGCCTCTTTAACAATTGTTGAAATAAGAGTTTCTGAAACTTTCAGATCTCCTAGCGGCTAAACGGTTAAGTTTATATAAAAAAAAATATAAAAAAACACCAAGAATAGAAAAGTCTTAATATTGTATGTAAAACCCAAATCTGCCATAAAAAATAAGGGTTTCCATAAGAAATTCGAAAGTTGGCGACCATATTGGAAAATGGCGACAGAATTTGAAGAAAAAAATTCATATTTTTATTCGTCACTGAAAAATAGGTGAAGTCCCCCATTTAAAGTTTCCTGTAAATCTTGTCGCTTCTGATATACTAATGGTGGCGCACTTAAAATAGTCACCCTGAATCTATACTAATATTATAAAGAGGTAAAGTTTGTTTGTTTGTTTGTTTGTATGTAGGGGGTAATCTCTGGCGCTACTGAACCGATTGAAAAAATAGTATTACTAATAAAAATCTACACTATCCCTGCGTAACATAGGCTATAATTCATTTCGGTAAAAACCTTTTTTTATTTTAATATTTGTAAATTTAGTCGGAAAAAATCTTAGGTTATACCTGGAATGATAAACCAACACATGAATTTACATTTATTAAAATAGCAACCAATTGAATAAAATAACAGATAATATAGATTCTGATGTTTGCTTCAATATTTCCATTAACAACTGATTTCAAAATTTGAAGCAATTATTTTTGTATTTCTAGCTTTTAGGTTAGGGTTTTAAAGTGTAGACCTGATCTTTGCTGGTTCTTTTAACTATTATTAACTGCTGTTATAAAATATAAGAAATAATTTGGTTTGAACATTTAACATTGCCATCTTAGTTTTGAGGTTATTATTAATACTACAACTTTATTATAAATAAAACATAACGTATGTTTTTAGAAGGTTCCATTGGGGGTTGGCGTGCTAAGCAAGTACGGGTCTCCCCTAGTAGTTTATATATTCATGTTTAATTGTTTTAAGTGGCAAGAGCTGGTTAATGTACCAAAACTAAAAATCATTCAAAAGCTGAGTTTTGTATTTTAAATGAGATTTAAGTGAGAAAAATGTTTCATTGGGAACTATTGTTATGGGATATACAAGAACCGTTTTGCAACAACTTCTATATTATTAAAATCTATAAATAGTCTTTATAGACCTTCGCATTTTATATAGTATGCTAAATTCATTAAAAAAACAATAATTACTTGTTTTGTTTTTCATACTATTATAAATTATTGAAGAATAAAAACATTCCATTTAATGGCCCTGCTGCATTTTGAATTTATACTTCGAAATAAATTAATCCATTAGCCAAACTACTTTTTTTCCTGTTTTTATTTCACTAGCCTATTTGTATGAGGTATATTATCGAAAGTATGGAAACATAATCACAAGTTTGGTGATTGATCTTTTACATTAAAAGTTGATCCATTATATTTAAAAAGTGAATGGGATAAGCTACTATAGCCTATGTGATAAAGCCGAATCAAAGAGGGTGTGCAGTACACAATTATTCACATTTGGGATAATTATATATGACTATTCCACATATTCAAGGAAATAGGCAGTTTCTACGTAGTTTGATTATTTATTAGTTTAGGTGGTACTACTACCATCAATAATATTGGTACTTTAGGAATATTGTATTGGTTTTAAAAATAGTTGAGATTGTTCAAGTATATCTAAATTTGTATTTTGCATTTTGAGTGAAATTAATGGTTTTATTTGTCCGAACTATTGAGTTTTGAAATAAAATTGGTCATGAATAGCTCCAGATTCCAAATATGTTGGTCTATATTTTTACAGTAAAAATGTAAATTATGAAAATAAAATAAATTTCATTCTAGATCAACCTGCAAGCTAGAATTATTACAAAACCAGGATTATAATTTCAACTAACCAATTAAGTAAGGACTAGTGTTTGGTAGTAAATAACACGTAAAATCATACGTTATTTTTTGGACAAAATATAATATATTATCAATATACAATATTACCATCCTATATATAATTTTGTGTGGTTAAAAACAATATCATGATATATTATAACTTTTGTAAATTTGTTGTGGTTAATTCTCTTTGGTGTGCTTATGTTGAAAAATTATCTTTTAGAATGCATTTT
Source organism: Philaenus spumarius (assembly GCA_018207615.1). Classification (NCBI taxonomy): domain Eukaryota; kingdom Metazoa; phylum Arthropoda; class Insecta; order Hemiptera; family Aphrophoridae; genus Philaenus; species Philaenus spumarius. The sequence continues at coordinate 444,958 of JAGFPH010000284.1, read as the reverse complement.
GTGTCATAGAAAGCATTACAATATTATATTGCACTATATATGAATAAATTTATATTGTATGTTAGTGTCTTAAATCAATAAACAATCACAAAACGAGATTAAATTCTTTAGAAATTGTAAATATTTTTATATTGAATAAAATTATATCGACGAGGATGGGATTCGAACCCACGCGTGCAGAGCACATTGGATTAGCAGTCCAACGCCTTAACCACTCGGCCACCTCGTCACTGCGTTACTACCTATCATTGTACATTAATCAAACTGAGGTTAGGTTTGTAAAATTTAAAAGTATCTATAACTCAATATAACAAAATTATGAGTAGGCCTACAGTATCTACAACGCAACACAAAATAGACGTTACCAGAAACTGGCACATACTTTCTCACAAACATATTAAAATTATTAAACAGATTCGCAGTGACTTCATAGTTGTATTAAAGTAGGAGAGTACCTCACTAATAAATATTATTATTATTAGCTGAATGAGAATATTTAGAAAGATTCTGTTTTTTCATATGGTTTTTTGAGTTGAAATTTCTTATATTTTTTATCTAGTTTACAAGCAATAAATTTAGTTTTTGTAATAGGACATAACATACCGTAGTTGCTTCATGTTTCCGCTACTATAAGTTAATGTGACTTCCGCTTCGGTATGTGTATGTCTCGACCGACTTCGAACAAATTTGCCCCAAACAAGTCAATTAGGAATGTATAGATGCACGAAAAAAGGTTTACACATTTTTTAAAAACAACCCCCTTTTTTTCCAAAACCCCCAAAAATCATTTATTATTACTAACTAAACGAGAGTTTTTAGAAAGATGCTGTTTTTTGCATATGGTAGGGTACATTATGGGCTACAAATAAGCCAAATTTTATCATAATCGTTAGAGCCGTTTTTTTATAAAAAAATAATAACTGATTTTTTGGCTAAAAAGGTTTTTTCCAAACCTTTTTTCTGCATCTATACAGGCCTAATTAACATGTTTGGTGCAAATTTGTTCGAAATCGATCGAATAGTTTTCTCTCTAGATTTATATACATACAGACAGACATTTTGTAAAAAACACTTTTTTGGACTCAGTTGGTCCCAAAACGGATATTTCCACAAAAATATCAGCATCGATTTTTTGCGATCAATATAGTTTTTATATACTAGGCCTACAGTTTTTGAGAAAGTAAAGGTTATAGGCCTAAATCTATACTTATATTATTAAGATGTAAAATTTGTTTGTTTGTTTGTGTGTAGGGGGTAATCTCTGGAACTGTTAAACCGATTGAAAAAATAGTTTTACTAATAAAAATCTTCACTATCCCTGGGTAACATAGACTATAATTCATTTTGATAAAAAGTTTTTTTATTTTCATATTTGTAAAATTAATCGGAAAAAATTGTTAGGTTAGGCCTGGACTGAAACCAACACGTCATATTTCGTGATTGTATACACATGCATTACCATAGCAAGCAACTGAATAAAATAACAGATAATACATCTGTTTGCTCTAATATTAATTTCTATTAACACCTGATATCAAACTTTGTAGGTATTAATTATTTGTATTTCCAACTTTTAGGCTAGGTTTTATTAAAGTGTAGACCTGAGCCTTGCTGGTTCTTTTAACTTTTAATAATTTGATTTGAAAACTTAACATTATTTACCATATTAGGTTTGGGGTTATTATTAATCCCACACCTTTATTAAAAAGAAAACATAATATGACTATGTGTATAGAAGGTTCCAACGGGGTTGGCGTGTGGAGCACGCAGGGGGTTTCCCTAGTTTATAATAATTTTAAAACGTCTTTTAAAAGAAAATTAATTAATTTGTATTTAATGATTCGAGTTTTATTTTCATTAATTTAATGCTTTTTTATTGGAAAGTTTTATCAGTGGAAATAAAATAATTTTGTGTAACGCATTCATTTTTCTAATTAAACTTGAGCTCGTATCTTAAAACTCATAAACTTAAAGTCAAATACACTAGTAAAAAGCGAATACAGTTTAACCTAAAATTCAATATAAAGTGTTAACTGACTTTTGCACCAGAAGCTCAACCTATTTGTTGTAAAAATGTGCTAAATTTTAGAATTGAGACTATATTGATCACATCCTCTTCCAATGTTTTATTAGTCTGTAAAATTGCATTTTGAATAATCACCAAGAACAACACAAATATAAAAATAGTACTCTTATTTAATTGAACCATACACAAGAGTAAATTACAATTATTATTTAGATTTTAACATGGAAATGATTTAAGGTGCTCAATTTAATGTTTTAAAACCTAGAGACAATAAAAAAATGTTGAAAAATGTGTCATATTTTTTTCTGCAAAGTTAAATACTTTTTTAATACTGTTTTTATTGTAAAAAATATTTTCTTCTTTTTGCGGATTGCAGTGTACATAATTTTAAACCGGAAGGCTAAAGGACGGAAACCGCGATGAATTAGACAGACATTATTTTAGATTTGTATTTCATTATTCTGATTATCGGCGGAAAAATATTATTATTCAAAAATAAAAGCTCATGTGACATTCATAAAGGAACAAGAGAATGGCTACTTTAGTAAGTAGTTATACTATTTGCCGTTACTTGCACAACCTTATGCTGTACAAATCCCTTATGGAAGCATACGTTCCTCGAGGCTAGAAGATGAACTATAAGAAACAGCTGTGAGTGATATCAAGGAGGCGTTGATAGCTTCCAAGCTACGCTTCACCTGTGAATTACAAGCAGTGTATCTACAGCAATGGACATAAATAAAACAAGCTCACAGCCTCCATTCTAGATTACAGCTGAAGAAATGACTTGTTTATTTCAGAGCTCGATGCCAACTAGAATCGCTTCTATAAATTGCAACCCGACACCTGACAAAAGAAACCCTTGTTCAAGAAGCGCAAGCACAGTTTGTTTATCTAGAAGATAAATTGTTTTTAGTATATTTTCTTATTTCGCGCATTAGGGTTACGTTTCTTACTTTATTTTCCAGGTGAGTTATTTCGAGTCTCCGATCTGTGATGATGTTATGACTTTATGTGAGATCTGTGTTTTCGTGAGATAAGAGCAAAGGACAGTATTGTTGAAATATGTTATGAAATATATTATCTCTTACACTTTTTAAAGAAAACTTGAGTAGGGATGAGCATATTTGAAGCTAGAGTGGATATCAAAAGTTTTATAGAAAAGGGCTGAGTAGTCCTTATAAATCGAGAGTTTATAACATTAGTGGTGTTTTATTATTTTTAATGTTGGAATTATGAAAGTGTGACAGTTTTGAATTTAAAAAAACGTTTTTACAAGTTCAATGCATATAAAATCTTTGTTAAATAATATACACATGAACAGCACACAACTAATACAAACCGCCAATAGAACTGTTAAAGAATAGTACGCTTTAAAATATATTGTATGTGTTTTATCTAATATTTATAAATACAAAAGACAAATAGCATTATGTCTCTTAATTTCAGAAAAAGCTATTAGGATTTTTCCTCCCAAGTGTATTTTTCACCCTGTCCTACAAAATATTTTAAGTCTTTATGGACGTTTATCACAAAAGCTTCAAAAGTACTTCGTTAAAAAAATAACACAATATTCATATAGTCCACCATGTAACCAAGGAGAATATACAAGGCATTGCTAGTAATTTAACCAACTTTGTTGAGAATGACATTGGTTTTTGCAATTTTTCAAAACGCTTAAAATTAAAAGCCAAAAATCGAGTGCGAATATTTATCAAAATGTATGTGATATCTTTCAACATGGGGAACACCATTTTTATTTTTGTACTAACCCAAATCAAAATGATCATCAAAAGTCTAATATGAAGCTTTCCTTTTTGTGACTAGGCATTTCAGTGGCAACGGTAAGATAAAATACTGTAATATAAAATTAAACATTGAAAAACCAAGAAGAGTTTTAATTCCTCCTAGGGAGAGTCTCTGTGTGTTTATTTTACATCGGGGCAAGCATACTTTAATTATGAAAAAATCTTTGAAGTTAAAAATCGCACGTGATAAATAACGACATATAATAGGTCCTAGCCAGAAAGAAAAATTAATCCAGAGGAACCTTTAACGTAAAAATATACGTTAATATTTGATATGGCCTTTTTTTACATCCAGTAAAAAATAAAGAACAAAAAGTAACAAAGTGTCACTAAGAAAGTAGTCTTATACTGCTCAAATACAATAAACATAAAGCATATTAGGGGTTAACATTTTGAGAGGAATTTTTTAATGTACCTTAAAATGTATTTCATTTACTTAATTAGTAATTTGACATAAATATAGCTATTACGAAGCCATTTTTAGTACTTCGGTGTGACTACAAAATGAAAAAGTATTTGCAATCGTTACAAAGTGCTAAAAATATTATTAAACATGAGCATATCACTAAATTTTATTTCACTTTATTTCAAACTTAAGTCAACAGTTTCAAGCAATTATTAAATTACTAGCAGTTAACTGAATTATACTTATCTCATAAAGAACAACAACCTGTACACTATGTATATACAGTATTAAGAAACTATACTGGTTACAACATTAAACTTTAGAATCGGTTTGAAATTAGAGAAACCATGTATTGTATAGTTACAACGTCAATTTATTCAAATGACTTTATAAGCAAGGTAGAAATACTGCCATAGATTTGTCTTTAAACGAGAAAATAATCTGCTTTGCTGGGGGTATTAGATCTGTAATTAATGAATACTAATATATTGTCCATTTACTTCATATTAAATAATATGACGTAAAACTTTAAATATTAGATATGTTAAATGTATTCATCGCAGAACGAAAGCTAAGTACCACGGACTATTATATTACAAAGTAAAAGAAAGATAGAAACAGAGTAAAAGTGATTTATCTGTGAGCGATACTAAAAATTAATGGATCTGTGGAGAACATACAGAGAAGGGAATTGTTTGACAAAAAGCGCCCGTAGTCATGAACGTATGTCGGGATGCTAAATGATTTACTACCGCCGATCTATAAAGCGTTCTTTTATGTCCTGAAAAACACATAAAAAGCGATGTCTGGTAACAGTGGATTTGAGGCAGGAAGCATCGTGGATAGTTAAATGTGATTTATTGCTTTAGTGATAAGGCTAAACAGGGTAGCTGGGAAGATAAGGGCAAGTTGTGACAATGTGCTGCGCTTAGTTTATTGCCCAAAAAGCAGTTAAAACGCCTCCCCCTGACACGCTCCACCTTAGCGACTAATCTCGCCCTATGAAATAATTAAGTTCGCATTCCGTTGAACAGAAACAACCCTATTTCTGCCACTGTTGCTCTCTTCCTCTCATACAAAGTTGTAAATGTTTGTCCCTTGTTCTTCTTCCGCTTTAGTAATTTACCTAAAAAGAAAATCCTTCCTCATTTTAAGGTTTTATTAACAAATATTGTACACGAGTTAAACTCACAATACATTTATAATAATTAAACAAATATATGCACAGGTGCAGTGGATTTTGTACTAATAAAGCACCATTTAAGCATGGATACATTAAACTAAATAACTAATCTATAGGCTACTATATAATTTATTTGTCTACACAATTTATTTCAACTTTTTATGATTATATGAATATGAGGTAAGTTGTCTGCCTGTGACATTAAAAATGTTTATAAGGTCGAACTGCGCCGATGATCGACGCAGTCTAATGCAGCCCATTTGGGACCCCTGAAGTACCACGGACAGTCACATGTGGATGGATAAACTTCTGAGACAAACTAGTTTCAGAAATAAATAGGTCTAAATTAGAATTTATGAATCACATTGAATGTCTATTTTTTTATTATTTAAAGTACCACATGCAAGATTTTCGTAATCGAAGCTACCAAAAGTAAAATGTGTGTTTTCATAGATCGGACTTAACATATGAAATCTCAAAATGAGAAAACATTCAAACAATATTTTCAAATTAGGATTTAAGAAATGTAATCTGACTTCCGGAACGTTTCAAATAATGTAAATAATGTAGTTAGTCAAAATGCGGTTGTATTCATGCGGTTTGCGACATTTTGACGATTTGTAGTACCTACTGTATTCATTGGCAAGAATGAGCTACACCTTGATAAACATTAGTATACAAATTGCAGATATTTCACAGAAAAATTTACTAAAATCATTAAAAAATAATAATGTTAAGAATAGAGTTAACAATAGTTAAAAGAAAACTTTTGATCTTTTTAAAAAAAAGTAGACCTTTTCTTTGTTTTAATTGATTAAAAGGGTTTATTAATTAGTAATAAAATAAATAAACTAGAAGATAACATGATAACCAGACAAAGTAAGTTACATAACAAACTGATGATTCAATATGTACCTTCCACAGTGTCTATAATATAGAATAAATCCAATGACTACATTATCAATAAGACGAACAGTTTAAATGGGTAGGATTCAGACCAGAAAAGTAGGTGAGTTTGCGCCATCAGTGGCTAGGAGCTCTCAGGGCGCGTTTTGCCAGCTGAGTGTGGGACAAGAATGGAAAGAAGAGGAGAGGACAGAGAGGTCCGACTGTCATGTGACCGTGACCGTCGAATAATAGCGGCCGATGGAGCAAACACCTTTATACCTACTTCCCTGGTCTTAATTTTTAACATGGGTACTTTTAGTTTTTATATGTACAGTATAAAAAACTGTGACAAAAACCATCAGCGTAGACCGACCATCGGCTGAATTCGACTATCTAATCGTATAGTCTTTAAATGCCACCGTATAAGCACGAACCTAAATTCAATACAGTATTCACAGAGGGGAAGATTATTTGAAACATTCAGTAAAAGTTATTGTAATACACATCACGTTTCTATTTTCTTTTCCTTGAATTTAGCTACCCAGAAAGAAACACGTTTTAAAATTATTATTAAAAATACACCAAAACTGTGTTAAACACTATTTGAATGTAAAATAACGAGTATTTATGGCTCACATAATATTATTTATTTCAAAATTGTTTATCAAAAATAACAAAACCAAATATTCTTACAAAAGAGCCCAATCAAAAAGAAATTTCATACATTCAATCCAGAAAGAGTGTTATTTCTTATCCTACGAATAGAGGACGGTGTCGTATAGGCTATACGAGCATTCAGTGTATCCGGAATTATCCCAGAGGAACGTTAAAGAACCGAACTTAATCATATCAGAAGATTTACTAAACATCAGATAAAGATCTTAGAGTGAGTGATTATTAGGGCGCATCACGAATGGCAGTAGAAGGGTGCCACTGCTAAGTTTGTTAGAGAATCGTGTCGAACATACAAACATCCAGTGTATCCTGGATTTGGATTATCCTAGAGGAACCGACATAATCATATCACTGGATTTACTATAGCCTATAGCAGATAAAGATCCCGGAGTGGGTGATGAGTAGTAGGAGAGTATAAAGAGTGGCAGTAGAAGGATGTCACTGTTAAGTAACATGTAACATATGGTAGAAAACAGGCGGAGTACATCAACCAGACAGCGTCTCAAGTGAAAAAAGTCAATAAATATGTTGTGTGGAAGTGGGAGGGACAAGATTAGCCCAGAGATAAATGTAATGGCGAAATGCTGTTGCTTTGCGCCGCCGTGACAGGTGATTCTTAACACTAGCCTTAGCGGAAACCATTCAAGAACTGCTCAAGAAGTATTCCTGGAACGTTTAATGACTGAAGCTTACTAGATTTCATGTCAGAACATACCTCTATGCATTCCAATATAGCTTTTGAGGTTAGAAATCTAGTTAACTGGAGTTAACTATTTTCATACATAGTGCACAAGAATTCACGTACATCTTGAGCTTTTTGTAATAGCTACGAAGCAAGAATAGAGAGGCGTTTCCCGTTTGTCAACAATTTGTTAGAACCATAGTAGTTATGAAAATTTATCGTCAAAGCTGTATGACGTCACGTCATTTACCAATCAAACCTTTTAGTTAAGAGCAACCAAAATTTATATTTAACGGTATAGTCCACTTATTTTACTAATACACACAGAAACACTTTTTTTACAAGTTTTAAATTACACTTACTTATTTTCATTACTTACATTACTTACATTACTTAAATTCTTCTAATACAAAATATAAATGTATAAATTATAATAGAATTGAAATTACTCTTTCATGGAATTTAATTTGTTAATGTTCTGGACGAAGAAAAATAAAATCAATGTGATCCTGCAAACAATATGTATTTAATTAAATTATTTAAGAATCAAATGTTTAATTTTGAAACAGACAGCTGCAATTACAATAAAATTGCGGTGGTTTTTTCAGAGTCTCTAATTAATTTGACATAACAACCGTCCTTACAGGGCTAGAATTTAAGTAAGGTCTACTAGCACATAAGCCCCACTAAACTCACCGCATCACATAAAATATCATATCAGGCAAAGTAAATTGGACTCCCTGATAAATTATTTAGGCACCTTTAACAGCTATTTTTCTGATCAAACTACATGGTATTAAGTTGCATTTTTTATGTGTTTTTAAAAGATTTTTTTAAAATTGATAAGATTGAAATTACAAATTACGTAAAACAATAATTTCACGTCATTTAGCCTACTTAGCAAAACATTACAAGCCAAAAAATGTTTATGTTATCTTGTAACTTCTTATCCAGTAAGAAAATATGTTAGTATTATTTGTATTGTATTTAAACTAATTAATTTCGTGACTTTCAAGTCTCAAAAACGTATGTTAAATATTTTTTTTAAATTGTCTAAATAGCATACACGTAAAAAACACTTTAAGAATAATTAAGTAAATAACTTGTATTAAATATTTTTTGTTTTGTAAATATAGGTAGAGTGAAAGGGAAATGTTTTTATTTAAGAATTTAAGTAAGATCTCTAGCACATAAGCCCCACTAAATTCACCGCCTCACATAAAATATCATATCAGGCAAAGTAAATTGGACTCCCTGATAAATTATTTAGGCACCTTTAACAGCTATATTTCTGATCAAACTACACGGTATTGAGTTGCATTTTTAGAGTGTTTTTTAAAGGATTTTTTTTAAATTGATAAGATTGAAATTACAAATTACGTAAAACAATACTTTGCAAAACATTACAAGCGAAAACATGTTTCTGTTATCCGTAACTTCTTATCCAGTAAAAAAAATGTTAGTATTATTTGTATTGTATTTAAACTAATTAATTTCGTGGCTTTCAAGTCTCAACAAACGTATGTTAAAATATTTATTTAAATTGTCTAAATAGCATACGCGTGAAAAAAACTTTAAGAACAATTAAGTAAATAACTTGTATTATATATTTTTGTTTTTTTAATATAGGTAGAGTGAAAGGGAAATGTTTTTATTCTTCTGTATTCTTGCTCTTCATTGCTCTATTCTCGAATAATATGTTATCGTAATTAGTTCATTAGTGTTATTATTTAAAAATTTTGTTATATTTTATTTATTAAACATTTTTTTAAGTGGTTAACGTAAAGATAACTAAAATTCTTAACAGTATTTCTCTAATATATATGTAGATATAAATACGATGACATAGTACTTTTGCGAAGTTTACATCAGAACATCGAACCAGGCCCTTAGGCCCTAATAAGAAATTTGGTTCTGCGTCAGTACATTTTTACATTTTAGATGCTGAAATTTATTTTTCTAAATACGAATGAAACTGTATTACTCAGGAAAATCTATATTTTCCACCGGCGAAAGATTTGATCAAATAGGTGCAACAATTTGTGAAAATACCCCGATACATGATCACTATTGTTTAACAAAGTTTTCCTCTTTATAATATAAGTATATTATATATTGATATTACTGCTAAATAATACTGATAATAATTGTCTTGAGTTTGAGCTAAGTAAGAGGTAACAAAATCAATGCCTCCTTAATCTGCCTGTTTATGTAACTGAGTAAGCCTTTATAATGAAGAAATCTTGACGGGAAGGAAACAAGTGCGCTAACACGCGAACGGAAAAGAGGATCAGAGAAACAGCTGATATATTTAATAATACGCTCCGGTCACGTCACTCATTCTTTACTGTCATTACAATTACTTTACTCTTATTTTAGAGCTGTCAGCGTACAAAGTAAATATGCCAACTTAATTTTACTTAACAGAATCTTTCAATCCTTCTTGGGAATGAAATCCGGTTTAAACGTTTTCTTTCTCTTCGGTGAACTAATCTGAGACACCGTAGTTTAGCTTCAGAAATAAGTGAACTGTATCAGCTGAGATGTTTATTGTTACTAAATATTTTTTACAACCGTTTTCTTCCTAAGGTCTTGTCAGTTTTATTCACAACAAACGTATCTAAATCTAATTTTGACTTACATCCATGTGTAGTTATGTGATATGATAACGTACTGGCGTAAACTATTTAAAAAATTCTCTTTACCTTAAAAGGCGTTACCTTCAACAAGTTAAACAAATTCACTGCTGTTCTTTTAATAACAGAGTGAAAAAGGAGTTTGAGCAACATTTGTTAAGTATCTTGGCAACTATAAGTAGAACAAAGTAGATTTAATGTTTAAATGATGAATCCCTACTTAATAGAATAGTAAATTTATTTTTGAAGTACCAAAGTTTTTTCAAAATTCACAAATTTTCTGGGTAAGAAAACTAATCGAACGTTGTGTTGGAGTCACTCAGTGAAGGTTTTGTATACCTTCCTGCAACTAAACCTTCCTCAACAAGGATTTTCTCTTCATGGAACTACCATTTGCCTATAACCGACGTGTTCCTAAAAGTTTATAGTGAAGTAAAGACATCTACTCTTCCGCCTCCTTCTCAAGTACTGTGGTGCTGTACTCACGAGTGTGGAACTGAAAGAACGCAACCAGCACGGCACAGTGCATTGGTTTTTAAATGCTCCTATTTTAAATGAATTTCTAAAAACATCGGTATGCATCTCTTCTCTTGAAAACACTGAAGTTCTCTTTATTAAACATTAGTAAGTGTGTTTATCAATAGTATTGAAAGATGTTACCGAGGTGATCCACTAGGATTTGAAAGTCGGCATTTCTGAGAAATCGGAGGGTTGATAGTTCCGCAAAACATATTAGTGACGTGGCTAGTACAGCCGTGGCCAATCGCACCCGTCTTAGCGCCTGTAAATCTCAGGTCCACACTCGTGAGTACTACACAGTACAGTTTCCTCACTCCGGGAATGTGTCCAAGAGGGGAAGTAAAGAGGGGTCCCCACGCTTTCCAAAGTCATCAGTACAACCTCAATACAAAAAAAATAGACCTCTGTTCTTCACTGTTTACCCTAGTTTGTCACTGTAAAGTAAGGGTAAATAAAAGTAATAAACACATTTTTCTTAGTGAACAGGAAGTTTCAAAATGAGTTGTTTTATTTATAAATATATGCAGAATGTCATCACAAAAGTGCTATAATACATGATCGGATTCTAATAAATTAAAATATTCAGAAACATCTATCGAATTCGGGTTAGTTTATTTTAGTTTTTTGTTAGTTTTTTTACAAAAGTATCAAACGTTAAAATAGCAACAACAGTAACTGTGCCCATCTGTAGAAGGCCTAATGTATTTTCATCAGAAATTTTGTATTCGTTGGAAACGGTTGCCAAATGATGTTGTTACAATTACTTAAAATTAATTCGATACTTCATACCGCCTTAAAGGTTTTTTGTGACATCTTTATTGTAGTATATGTCAATTCTGTGTAGGCCTAAATAGTTACAAAGTTTTAATAGTAAAACATTTACTAAATGCGTAGTAAACAAAAATGTAATATTTTTTATTTAAAAATAAGGTCCAAGTCATCCTTTTTACTTTTCTAACAAAAATTTTGAATTTTATAAAATTTCGTAAATATATTTACTAACTTTCACCAACCTGGCGAGCAACAATACTAAAATAATACAAAAATTAAAACTTTAAAACCAGTATTAAAGGAAGATAGTATTATGTAGTCATTATAGTGGACCTACGGAACAGCCAGGATCGCACCAAATCAATGTGAAACAAGCACAAAATGTATTCATTACAGGAATTACCTTCCTTCTGACCAAACAAAGGGTCATACAGAATATTGTTTCAAATAAAAAAGTAAATTCCACTAATTATCAACAACTTTCTCGCAAAAAGTGTTCTTTTTGCCTAAAAATACAAAAATGTCTCGCTTTGGACATTTGTTGTCATCACTTTTATTTTATAAAAAAACTTTTACAATTTTTCATCACAGACATAAACTTTATAATTTTTTTATGAAACAAAACCTTACTTATTTATAGATAATTGTCATAGTTTTCTCTAAAAGGTGAAATGGTTTTTTTAAATAAATATTATAAGTAAGTAGGTAAAGTTATAAGAATGCGAGACGCTGTCCATTTTCTCAGTTAAATGTTATTTGTGGACCTAGTTTTTTGTGGAATTGGTTGCACCGCCAAGGAAGGTTTAAGGAGAAGTAGAAGGGATGACACGCTCATTAGGCCAAACACACTCCCAGTTTGCTCGAACTGTATCTACTTGGTTCTCAGGATCGTATGGATCAACATTTGTATTATTTTACGGATTACCTCTGATTTCAACACGAAGGTTGTCATATTTCCTGGTGATATTTCTCCTTACAGATCTATTCTCATGGACTATCTCCCTGCGTTCTAAATAGAGCGAAATGGAATGAGAAGCATTATCGTCTCGATCACCACGTAATCGGACGCAGCAGTTTATTAACTTAAACTCGTACCCTTCCTTAAACAGTACAGTACATAATTTCCAGGTACAATTTGAAGCGTTCATTTCCAAAAGACGTTTAATAGGTAATAGTTACCATCAACATTATTTCCATGCAACTTCATAGTATCCAATTGATAGACCAATTGATAAATCCTCCAGCACTTTTCGTTTCCTTTTCAGCAATCGGATGCGTATTCCATCTTCGGTTTATCCCTTACATACTCTTCACCATTTAAGTTAGCTTTAGGTATACTGACTGCTCTTCTGTGAATAACCCAACAGTTTTTATGTTTTCTCCTTCCATATCTAGTGTTCTACAGCTCAACCATTATCTCTAGGATAATGTCATTATCCTAAATATTATTATGATTATTATTAGGATTATATTTTTATTCATTATTGTCCGAACACGTAAGCAAAGCATTATTTGCGATTCGTAAAAAAGTTTCAATAGGTAGATCCATTTACAGAAATCCAACATTAGATTCCACAGGAGTGATTTAGATTCTGAAACAGGGAAACTCTGCATGTCGCCATTCGTCACTCTGCCCTACTTACATAATGGAATTTTTGTTAAAAATATTTAGCCTAATTTATGAATACAGTATTTAGTCCGTTTGTATGCCTAATTGATGTCTTAAGAAAGGAATTCGGTTTCGAAATTTATTATTTATTGAGAAAGCACAAAAATTAAATCAATAAATTATTGATAGATTTACACAGAATATAATGTTTAATCTTCACAGAATATTATTATTCTTTATTTAAAAAAAACTTCATTCTAAATCAAAACTCCATTCTGATTGTATTTTATGTGAGCGTTTCATAATCAAAGTATTTTATATTGCCACAATCAAGGTAGACAAAAAAATTGATTGCACAATGTCTAATTATATTTTCCAACCTTTCCTGTGTTGTTTTTGTTCAATTTTAATATTTTTTATAGCTTATACTATTTTTCAAAAATGTTACCCAGATATCTAATTTATGGTCATTTACTTAGAGTATTTTTTAAATTTGTTAATTTACGAAGTAAAAGAAAGAATATTTTTCTTAGGAAATCAAATTTGTGACATCTTTAATAGCTTAAAAAAATATATAACACAATTTAAAAAAGCAACAAATAAAGATGGAAGAAATGTCCATAATTTGAGTGTACAAAACTTTACTACTCACTCTGTTTTCTCTTTTAATAAATCTAATTTTGTGTCACCAAACATTTGTTTCAAGTTGTCGAACAATACTTTACATTGCTCTCATTTCTTGGCCCCGAATTGTCAAGTAATTTTTCTTCATAAATGTCGAGATTTATTTGGCAAGGATTTATAAGATGCTCTAGTTTTATTCCTCCATATGATATCCTTCACAATTAGAGTCTTGCAGATAGTATTAGTTGTTTAAAATGTCAGTTCTTTTACAATTCAAAATACGAACAAATAAAACACAATTAATATACTACATTGACAGAATGTATTTAAGTTTTTTATTCATAAATTAATTCGTATTTATGTATCTTATATTTCAAACTCAAATGTTAAAGATATTTACACTCCTGTGTCTACCCTCTTCCTACCTCACTTCTTAAGTCAAAACCAGATTTGTTTTACAATCTGTTTTAAAACTTAAATGTTGGTACAAGCTGCAATAAAATTTAAATGTAATAAACAAAAAGAATAAAGTTAAAAGATAAATATAAAAGAATATACATTTGAGTTATAATTTAAAAAAAGGTTTACTTAGCTAGTTTATTTTTACTTTTTAACTTCAGCCTTCCATATGTAGCCATCAATTTAAATCTTAATTTGTTTACGTAGTTCATTTAATAGATATACATCAACTCCTTTAAAAGCTAGTGTAAGTACGTCCGTCCGTACATACGTACTGAGTAACAATATAATATAACAGCTGATTTCAACCAACATCTGTAATACTTAAACTAAACCTAGCTTAGATAATACTTTGGGGTTATGTTTACAACTTCAATCGTTATAATTTCTTATGAAGTTGATTTTTTAAATATGAGTTATAGAACTAATGTAGGCTATAGTACCTCATAAGATTTGCTTTAAGGTTATACAAGTAATATAAATGCAACCTTTTATCATCAATATATTCATTTATACAGATTGAATTAAAGAAGAGATTATTATTCGTTTAACTTCTTCGGAAACATTCTTATATCTTCGTATAACATATAAACATTTAATTTTAATACTAATTACTTATAAATCAACAAGAAAAAGCAATTAAAAGATAATATTTTTGTTTTTATTTTAATATAGAATAATGTATATAAATAAACAAATTTACAAATAGGCCTGCAGTTTTATAAAATCATATCTAAATTTTACATTTGACTATTTTATAGACTAATATTTAAAACATTTAACCTAATTGAAATTCCGATATGAAATAAAAATCTATTAAAAAGTAATATGTTTCTTTTTCTTGATATAATAATATATTATATATTATATAAATAACTTATTTTAACAAATAGGCCTACAGTTAGTAATCCTTATAATTGTACGCAGTTAAAGAGTTAAAAATTCTCCTCAGCATGGTTAGGTAGGCCTAGTTAAAGAATGTTGTTTTTTAAAAAGTATTTTTTAAATGATGTATTTCTTATGTGTATCTAATTAATCTGCCTGTGATTTTTCACGAGGCTTACTAGTAATTGCATAATAATGGTTTACTTACCCTATACATTCACTCTCCTACTTGAGCTTCGTTTTATCTCCAGCAGTATTGAAATCTAAACACGGTAATGACGTAACACATTGCATTATGCAGAGGCTTGTAAAGCACTATTGTATTTGTTGTTAGGGTCATAATTTTATGGTTAGGACAATAAAGCAAACTACTACCTTCAATAGCAAAATGGCTGAAGCATGGTGTTCATGTTCACCGCTATGGAAGGCTTAACGCTGTACAATTATTTATGCATGGGCGTGGCTCAGGTACGGCTGATTTACAGTTCTCAACCATGCATTTGTCTGCAGCTAATCTGACGCGGAATTGTACTTTGTAATGCATTGCATGTAATTATTGACGTAATTATTTGTCGACGGTAATACTTGTTTTAATATTGATTCGATTACTTTAGGTTAGTTTCAAAATTGTTATTTGATTTATGGTTGTGTAATATAAGTTGATTAGGCAAAGCGAAATCAGAATTGCCTTCACTAAACATTTAACAAAATTACGATTGATTATTAGTGTTTATATTTTGAATCAGAACTTGGATAAACTAGGGTTTTGTTTGAGCTAAAAAGAGTAATATTATTGTGTTTATTAGAGGTTGTTATCTGGTACACTTTTATAAAAATTTCCATATTTTAGTAAAATTAGTATTTAGAATTTTAGTTTTGTTTTAAGAATCTTTAACTAATACCAAATATTGTAATAAAGTTTTAACTATCTTTGGATTAAGTATTAAGACTGCAATATTTCAGAGATACAATTTAGTAAATAAAATGTCGTAAAAACTGTGCACTTACATGTATTGATATACAATTAATCTGAAGAGGATAACCATAATGTTCAAGAATAATTACTGAAATTCATTAACAATTTGACCGAAAACAATGTCACTAACTTATTATGTCTATAAGTAGAAATACAAGGATCATATGATTAAAGATGTTCAGTGTTAGCGAAATAATTAATTTACCATAACTCCTTTTAAATCACCTGTAGGATGATTTCATACTACACAATTATTTGATTTTCTAATTTAGTAAGCATAGGTTATACTGTTTCTTTTTAGCCGGTAGTATAACTTCTGTTATATCATAAACTTAATATATTGAGTTTAGACATTTAAAATTATTTACCTTTTAGGTTATGATTAATTCTACACCTGTATTGAAAAATAATATTTTATGTCAAAATGTGTATGTGGAGATGGAAAGAAGATCTCCGATTGTAAAATATAATTAAAATATGTCAGCATTAAACAAAGTTAAGTATTAAGTTTTCATATTTTATTTTAGACTTTTCTACAGTGTACAAAAATTAATATGTTTTACTATTTTACTTTTAAAGCTATAACTGTTACTAAATGTTGTATTATTTATTTGAGTTTAAGTTTAACTTATGGAAAAATACTAGAGCTTCGACTGATCAAATAAAATATCAAATTTACAAAAACAAACAGACAAACAAAAATACGAACTAATTAAACGTGTTTGAATATGTTCATTCAAAAGTCTGTTCAAACACGAAACAAGAGAATATATCTAGAATTTATAGGCTATAATGAAGAAAAAAACATAATTTCCACCGATTTAAATTTCATACGAAAAACACTGTTACTAATAAAAAGTAATTTGATTGTTGGTCATACAGGCTTATGCACTAAAACTAATTATAATCTGTTAAATTCTACCATCTCCCCGAAACCAAACTATGCTTACACTGAAAACCACATTTTGCATGTAATCAATTCATATGAAATTATTTTCTATGCTCTTGAATCTTACACAATTTTTGAAATTTAATGACCTTTGAATTCCTGTTTTACTATTTTTCAATTTTGACTTTTCACAGTTTGATTGACAATAATTTGTTAATTAGAAAAATAGAACAAACAAATTGTAAATACCAATATTAGTCAATAATACTTAGTAAAAATAATGAGCCAAAACCTGTAAATTACAAAACTGTTTGGTTAATTTTTCATTTTTTGTTTCTTGTTTCAAGATTATTCTATTTGGTTTATTAATTTGCTAAATAATTTGTTTAGATTATACAACTATTAATGTAGAATAAATAGTAATAAAATACCACCGTAACTTACGAGGAAGGAAGGATCACTTAGTTCTAAATTTTAGCAAGAGAAATTTATAATTTTACTAGGACAGTTACAATATGTATAGGCTAATGAATGATAAATAAATCTGCTACTTTGTAGTTGTCAAATTCTTTTGTGTTTAGTAACAATCAAACCGAAAAATTTTACAAGTAATGTGAACTTCCACAAATGCAAACTACCCATTTTTATGTGAAAACAATTACTAACCCCGATTTCTTCAGAAAAAGCATGAACAATTAACTGTAGTAAAACATAATTTGTCATGAATGGCAGAGTTTTGCTACAGAAAATATCTCTAAGATTTGGTTGAAGAGAAAATTAAACCGTAGATTAATAAAATTTGGTATTTTACAGGGTTTACTGATTGAAGTGCGTTTTGTTATTTTTCGTAATAATGCAACACTTTTTCAAGTTTTAAAATTGAAGATAATCAATAAAATATGTTATTAAAACAAAATTTACTTATA
This sequence comes from Philaenus spumarius, assembly GCA_018207615.1. Taxonomy (NCBI): domain Eukaryota; kingdom Metazoa; phylum Arthropoda; class Insecta; order Hemiptera; family Aphrophoridae; genus Philaenus; species Philaenus spumarius. The sequence goes on along the minus strand of JAGFPH010000284.1, from coordinate 426,996 downwards.
TTTCAGTATATACATCCATTCATAAACTTAAGTTCATAAGCTAACGAAAAATCTAGCTAAAAATGCATAATCAAATGGTCACTGTTAAAAATACTTCAGAGACTTCCAATGCTTATACAACATTTTCATAAAGGCTTTTTGCTTAATGTTTTATTACAGTTGGCCGAACGCCGATAAACAGGCTCAAGCCTGCACAACTGTGGATTAACAATATAGAAAATGTTCATAACCACGCTGCTATATTTAGTTTTATATAAAATGAATTGGACTGAAAAGAAAACACGTTGGATTATTATTACTTTTTTATAATTAAAAAAACTATTTGACTACTTATTTAAAGTTAATTCTCTGAAAACCAAATCACTCCGAGTATTTATCTCTAAACGCATTATTCTACAACACTTACATAATTGTTAAACAACTATCAACTTGATTGCAAAATACTTCATATCGTGTTCTGTTTGTTAAACACCATTTTATAATACAACTCCATCATAATTCAGTTTACAACTGTCAAGTTCTGTCGACGTAATTTTAGTTTCATCAAGGCCAAAATCTATATATCATTTCTACAAAAAAGGAATAGGTGAACAAAGTGAGGCAGACGGATATATTATATTGACAAAACGAGATAAAAAACATGCACTCTGAAAAAAGGTAAATACTTTCCCGGAACATTTGCAAACATCTTGAGCGCACGCTTGAGATTGCTATGATTTAATGATGTTCAGAAGTTGTTTTTTGAACTCTTTTTGTTTATGTTATATTCGTGAATGCAGCACTGAGATATAGTGAGGACCAATAAATCCTAGTTGAACTTTATTTAATTATTATTATTTATATTTTAATTTATTGTACCACAGATAAAATACTTTTTCATGATAATTTCCCTGCGATTTTACTTTGCAAATTTATGTCTTAAGTAGTGAACATTTTCAAATCTTTAGTAAAGTTATAATGATTTAATATTTGCTTGACGAGTTATTAACACAGCTTCCAGAATGGATTTTAGTAATCATTGCCCAGACCATAACGTCAAATAAGACATTGAACTCAAATTCTTTCAAATAGATATAAAAGATAAAACAATTCAATTCAACTGTTCCACTCAATAAAAAAATAAACAGCAGTTAACGGAAATAGGTTACTGATCATATATACTAGCCATCTATGTAAGTAAACTAGGTATAAGGACATAATAATTCTAATAAAAGTTAGCACAGAAGGATAAAAAATTAAGGAAGGACATTATTAGAATTGATGGAGCATGTTACATGAAGATGATAGGAAAACTGAAATTATTGAAGTGAAACAATGTGAAACTTGACTTCAAAGCAGAAAGTTATTAAGAAAGAATGAGTAAATTAGAGAATTCTTTTCTATTTTAAACATAAATCATAAATATGTCGCGATGAACATGTCACTACTTAAGTATGTTTGAACAGTCACACTTCACAAACACATACGTAATAAATTCAAATAAGCTTGTTGTGAAGGCTTCATCCCATTTTACTGGCTTCACTTCTGTTATCAGGTAGGCTATGCCATGCCAGTTTAAACGTTTCCACATTTACTATGTTTTCAAAGCAAATAATAATATTTAAAATGACAAGCTTCCACTGTTACAACAAACAAGTGTGATTTATTTGTTTGGTTTAGTACTTTTATGAGTACAAAATGTGAAGTCGTTGTACTAAATACTCTCAGTAGTCGAGGAGTAGATTTATGAGTTCGGAGAGTTATCTTTACAAGCTTGTCTAATAAAACTCTTTTGTTTCCATCATTTTTTAATCGTATATGCACAAAACGTCGTATGATGCGTTTTCGTGGATGATTATTATTTAAAAAATAATATACTTATTTAATATCATTTAATATTCAACAGTAAAATATTACTGCTGAATTAAGAAAGAAGATTTGAAGACAAATACTATAGGTAAAAAAAGTTATTTATATATTTAGAAGATACAATAATATGACTTATTTCAGCAGCAAGTATTTTCCTATTGCTTGCACTTTTTTAGATTGTTTAATAAAGAGTCCAAAATTACAGAATATTTTATACCCTGAATAGAACTTAACCTCTTCGAATCCAGTTGGTTGGTATAGTTAGTCAGTACATATAATTTGTTTAACCATTTTTTAAATTTTTCCCTCAGATGTTACCCTATACTTCAGCATTTTAAATTAATTTAATTATTACAATATTATTCAGTTTCTTTAAATACTATTAGTTTGCCATTTTATTGTCAGGTTTTCATTTTTTATCAACTTCTTTACTTTGTACTCATAAAAATTATAAAGGCAAGAGTGGAAAGCGCTTTGAAAGAATCAGCGTCAATAGATAAAATCGGTGCTATGGCAGCCTGAATCGCGGCGTATTAGTTAACTCCACAAAGCTGCTGAAATAGTGTTACTATTCATAGCTGTACTTTATACTATTCAGTCTGGATCTACAAATATTCTAAAATAAATTAACTCCTTCAGTATAATCTATTCATATTAATTGTTGATAACATCATGTAAACAACGTTGTCCTTACTAACACAACTTTAATCAGAATCTCCTCAATGCAAAAACACTGATCCGATTTAAACAAATAACTGGGCATACCTGACATTCGTTTAACATAATATAATATACATCAAAAGTAGTTATATATACATACAAAATAGTCAGGGAAAGGTTCCATACCACCACCAAACATCTCAAGAATTTTACCAAAAAGATAACCATGGTCTTAATAAATTATTCATTTGAAATGGAGACTAATGAAATGAGGTGGCGGCTCCTAAATACACCACATGAATGAAAAACAATTTTCATCACTTTCTCACAAAAATTCATCACAGTTATAGTTTTTATGGAAAGTATATTAGTACTCTATCACGTCTGTTTTTTTTTCTCAAAATTCTAATTTTGAGGTTTTTGAGGTTTTGAGAAACATTTTCGTAAATATCTTTAAAGTATTACGAAAATTCTAAAAAAAAATGTAATCCACAAATAAAGCCATTTCAAACGATACCTCAAACGACAATCTCATAACATATTATTTAACAAACTTTGACCAAAACATCTGCTTACTGATGGAACATATTTGGGTTGGCATACTTTATAACTAATGCATATCAAATTTTACCTTAATCCATTCTGGAGATAATTGCCAGTGACATATTCTAAAATAGTTCTGCCGTTTCCTATTAAGATGCAAAACCCTAAACATAATTTTACTAAAGTTGTAGATAAATTTAGGAAATAAACATGGTAAGATAATTTTTTTTTGTTTACTTTCGCTAGTATTCCTGTTTTGTGAACGTATTTGGTATGATTCAGTGGTGGTCAAAATCACAAATTAAAACTAGAAAAGATGATCCTTTGCCTGACATAAAACATTGATCGTTTGTTGACTCGATATCGTAAGGAAAATTGGATTTAACTTTGTAGGCTGGATTTGATATATAAAAGTCCATGTATTGCTATTGCACTGAAGGATTCTTTAGTAAATTGAGATTCACAAATACTTTTAAAGTAGTAAAAATAGTTCTTTATTTTAAAGGAAATTACAAAACATAAAATTAAGTCTAGATTCTTCAAAAAAAAGATTTTTATAATGATCGATAAAGGATTGCAATTTCTTTCTCCTAAAAAGTAAATTGCTTCTTCAAGCACAGGAAATTGTAAACACGTAACTCATAAAACGGTGGCGAACAAATTGCGTGAATAAAAAGTTTTAACTGCAGCTGAAACACGTAAAATTATTTTGCATATAAATTACGAAAATATAGTTATATAAAAAAGAATTTAATTATCAAAATTGATGATAGTTTTACATGCTTTGTTTACTGTAAAATAGTTCTGTATTAAAGCTTCCGGTCTACTTGTAGTTGTATATCATTACAACAATTTGTTTAATGTTAACAATCTTTATTCTATCAAAACTTTGACAAGAAATTTCAAACTTGCACAGTTTTGAGAAGATTGTAACACCATTGCAAGCTCAGCCGTTTACAATTTTTTAAGAACTGATGAAATTATGAAACTGAAATTTAACATAATTAATGACAAAAAATGCTAACTTGCATTTATTTCATAAAAACGCAAAACAATAATTTACAATAAGGATTTTGACTTTCATCTTGCTGGTTTAGTATATTTCTTTCTAAAATAAATAAGATTGTATACATTAAATACGGCGGAACTTATATTTGTGCTAAAACATGTGAAAAACGAAGAATTTTATGGATCCTGATGATGTATTATGAACACGTACATATTTTACATTTCATATACTATATGCGACGGCTGGTAGTTAATTATATGCACGCCATATTATTAATTCCACGCATACTGAGATATTAATTAATGCGCTAAAACTATTGTACGTATGTCAACGTATTTTGCTTTTAATCACATTCAAGTATGGAGATTGGTTGGTTACAACTTATTTAGGAAGAAGAGATACGGTATGTTCTTTTATATTGGTTATAAAACAAATTAGTTACTATGTGTATTAGTTAATTTCACTTAGATTAATGGATAACCATAGCTACACACATCTATAATACACCATTCATTTTCAATAACATAATATTTATAAATGCTATTTTTCAGTTACCATTATTAACTATAGCCTATCATTGAGGTAATAACATTTTTTAGAAACAGATGTGGAAATGTGAACATAATAACCTTAATAAACTATCGCAATATCGTTTGGATTTTACTAAACAACCATTACACTTTGCTTCGTACTTAATCTTTAGTTGGAAGTGTTGAAACCATTACTCAGAACGGACGTTTCGTGTTCAACATCAGATAAAAACATGGCCGCTATTTGATGGAACTAGAAATTCATTCCTGTAATTTTAGTTTTATGTCTTCAAATCCCATAGATTAAAATAACCATAAAGTCGGTTCCACGTTAGCCAATGAAAGATATGAAGAGTATAAAACGTCGTTGTAGTGCTACGTTTACTGCGAATCAATAATAAATCTTCCGCAAGCGTATGAATAATAATTTAACAGCATCGGATGACGTCACAACGTTGCACCACCGATATTCATAATCGTAATTATATTATACATAAAGCCGTTTAACACAGTTCACAAGCAAATCACGATATTGCCAATTGCTTTGACTGTAGGAAAGTAATTCGAGCTATAAATTACAGAGTAGAAGCTTAGCCCGGCTCTGTATTATTATTGTTTCACAACACGCAAGATTATGTAGCACACAAACGTTTCATTGACAAATGAGTTTATTATACAAAACCCATTCTACTTCAGGCAAAACAATATTTCGTGTTGTGAATTTATGCGAAATAATGTATTTTATCTTGTTATTTCCTTGATGTTTTATCCCATTATTCAATTTGCATTTTCTTCTATGTGTCTCACAAGGTTTATGGAAGCATTAGTTTTTCCTATAAATGACAAGTATTGCGATATATAAATCATTGCAGGGATTGTAAATGCTGTTACAAATATAGGTACTATAAATTTGTTTATCCATATTTTTCTTTAAGAAATCATTATACCTGCAGCATCATGATACAATAAAAATGCTGGGATTGAGTGTCAATAGTGAGAACATTCCTTGTGAAACTTAATGAAAAAATCACACAAAATAAAAAAAACATGTTCATAAAGCACACCTTATCTTACATGGAATTATTACAATACTACAATTTATTCCATATAGCTGGCAATCTAAACATCTGCTTTAATTTTACCAGTTTCTACAACCTCAACTAGGTTAATTAGTATTATAAACAAATTAAATTAATATTATTGTAAATTAATATAATTAGTTTTAATAATATTAGTATTAAATTAATATTATTAAAAAAATATATATTATTTTTCGTTTTAATAGTTTCAAATGATCTAAAAACGTGTGGTTTAATTTTTTTGTGTTTTCAGTGACCTAAATACAAAATGAAGCTCCGGAAGACCATCTGAAATATTTGTCATACGGGTATTGTTCATTTGGGCGGAGATATATTCTACTACAGTTGGGAGCACGAAATAAGGCGGATGAGAATTTGTGCGCTGTTGCCAGATATGGGACTGGCAAAGCGAAAAACGGTCGAGACTCGCTTGCCCTGCAGCACGATCTGGCAACACTTAGCATGATGCAATGTTAACAGATCGTGCCACAGAGCAAGCGATTCTCAACCGCTTCTCGCTTTGCCAGTCCCATATCTGGCAACAGCGCAAAAATTCTCACCCGCCTTATTTCATGCTCCCGACTGTAGTAAGAACACCAAAAAATATTTTATTGTGTTTTTTTTTATTCGCTAAAGATTGGTACTCCAAACAATAAATATTTTACGATTTAATATCATGTAATATGTTATTGTTTGAAAGGGTTTACTTCGGATATCAATACTTTTTAAAGAACTTTGTGTTATATAGTTAAGATGTTTTCGAAAAAAATTTTTAAAATTGCATCCTATTCTATTCCGAAAATAATATAGCTTAAATTAATTTGACTTATATATTTTGACTTCATCAAATACTTATAATTTACGAGAATAACTTGTATACGAAACTTTAGAACCTTTTACATGCAACTGCATTGCTAATTTAAAAACATTTCTCTATTTTCTTATTAATTTTTTTGTGAACATCTATTAATATTTCTCATAATAAATACAGCACATCTTACACAATTCGCCATACCAATTGCTTTATCAACCTAAACTAAGTGACCTACTAAAAGTAACTTGCATAACAGAGAAATAATAATCATTAGTTTATCTAATTCGCAAAATACAATAATAGAAAATATCTCACTATTTTAAAAGTAATGTCAAACAAAATATTCTGAAACAAAATAAGGTTAACAGAAACAAAAATACAACTCAATAGCTGCGTAAATAACTGATAGGTGGCCCTGCGTGAGTGAATCTGCTCAGACCATCTAACATTTAAATATGTACTTGTCTGAATCAAATATAAACATTAATTTTGTTACGAAACTTGTTATTTCTAATTTGTAATAATTTTTCCAATTACACACTTCCTTAGTAAGGGTTAACTTAAGTAAACGTCAGTTGGTTTAGAATTTATGTTTATTTTCACACTCTAAATTTTAACGGTATTTCATCACGAATGCTTACTACGCATTATATTTATGATAGATTCGTTAAAAGCACACACACACGGAATCGTAAAAACCTTCTATAAATTTAAAATAACTATAAATGTTTTTAAAATAACTATAAAGCTTACAAAGCTATTCAAGCTTAACAATTACGGTATAAGGTGAGACAAGTTTTGTTGCGAAATTACAGTGACGCGGACTAAGCAATTATCCTCAGCGGTGAACTCATAGAGATTCAAGTACATGAACTATTAGTAGAGAGTAATATGTCATTGTTGGAGCAGAGAACAATAGCCGAGTAGCGCAGGTGGAGAAGAAGGCCAACACTGCGATAAATCTAATTGAGACGGGAAGTGCGGTGTAGAGAGTGTAATAAATCAATACTGATTACAATAGAGAGGTCACCAACTGACCTCTCTGCATGCAGATGACCAGAGGTTGCAATTCGCTAACAGGCTAGTTCCGCTAACTACTTCCTGTCACTTGGAAAGCGAAATCGTGTTAGTTGTCAGCTATAAGAGTCGGTCTAAAAGCAACAATACCAACTGGGTGTTATCGGGTACGAGATAATGGTTGTACATGGAATGATAGAATCTGGAAAACCTCGTTTCCTGTTCTGTATCTATTTCCTACTATCATTAAAAATGTTTTAAACAATGGAAATGTATTAATTAGTTTGTAATTACTTTTTAATTTCTGTTTTTATGCTTTGTTTTTAGCATCAAAGTAGAATCGTTTGTTCCTTTTAGCATAACTAATAATATTGAGACAATAATATCCTGTTAAAGTGCGTTTAAACAAGCCCCATACTGAAATATTGGGACATATTAAAACTGAGTCCAAGGACTACTTGGCTAAATGCATCAATTGGCAGGACAGTTATTAAAGCATATGAAGAAGAAATAAATGTTGCATAGACAAACATAATTTCGAGAGTGTAGTTATTGTAAAAGGAAGATCACAATCAAGAGTTTTAATAACCTACTGATGGCTTTATTAAAAATTACATGCAATATTGTGCTCTTATAACTAGTGTAGATATCAAGAAAATTTATTAGCCTATCAACTGTGCAGGCAGAAGCAAAACATAGATGAACATATATCTATGGTCAGGATTGGGTTAAATAGAAGCTCTTTGTAGAAACCTAAATGTCCAGAAAAAGAGGTAAACACATGTAAATTAATATAATTCAAGCGTTGAAGTTATATTACAATGTTTATTGGCTGGTTCGGGCTATGTAGGTTTCCATAAATCTGTTCAGCGACTTTCTGCCTAACACTTATAACGCCGATTGTCCTATATTGGAAATGCTTCCTTACAAACGATTACATTATTTTAAATAAACCATTCTATTGTTTTGTTACTTGCAATATAAACACTGTAAGGCATTTTTACAAGTCAAGATCTGGGTCTGCTGGTTCTCGCTTTTGGTTGTTAAGAGTTTTAAAATTATGTGTTATGGCTCGAAAGTAGAACTACTTCACTTTATTGTTTGTAAGAAACGCTTAGTTTCTAACCTGATTTATGATGTACTGATGTTAGGAGACCTTTAACATGAATTTGATCAACTCGTAACCGTATTACAAGTTGATCTAACTCTTCTTGTATTTTTTGCACATTCTCAATGAAATATTTGCATCATGAGTTGCAATCATTTTTCTTACATTTGAGTTAGATCCCTATTAAAGGAGTTAGTTATCCATTAACGTAAAATACGTGTTCATAGGCATTCTACAGCAAAGCGTCAAAAGTAGTTAACAAGGTCTGGTATTGGAATGGAAGGAATAAGGGCTGCACCAAATCGTCCCTTATGTGTGATTTGTTATAATTGAATTACCCTTCACTGAGACCGTTGTTTACTAAATACCTCTACAGCAACTGACTGAAATTATAGACACGTCAGTAACACCCTATCCCTTCAAATGATTTCTTCGCCGCTTTTATAATCGCCAATTTATCATATTAAGTCCTTTATTATGTCAGGAACGGTTTACCCGACTTAGTCTTTAGTAGAGTTCCCCAATAACAACTACTTATGAACTTGTTATCGGGTTTTTCTATTTGGTCTGCTTTAGGCTTTAATTGCACTCCTACACTTTCGTTTCGCATTCCAGCCGTGTCTTGCCTGTACACTTTACTTGAACCAACGTTTAATGCAGACTATGCTATCATCCTGATTCTGCCGACCCTTTTCGCTTCAGTGGTTGCTTCGTTAGGTAGATGTAGATGAGGCTGCTCAAGTCAATTACACATTTTCTACATCAGTGTTGGTTATGTAACAAGCATTGCATATTGCACATCAAAAGGTACTCCATTACTTTCTAGTCCTATCTTTATTATAGGCTACGAATGATAATAGCAAGCAGTGTAGGCCTACTTGTTGTGCTCGTACAAACCTTTCAAAACTTAAATTTACACACTTTGTAAGAATTATGTATTGCGTAATAATTAAACAAATAAAAATATCAGTTTAAAAGTAATATTCAAAACAAAGGGAGAGCAATAGTTTGCATTAAACGAAATTTCTGTTGGTAAAGTTGAATATAACGTTTGCTTAATGTAATGATAGAACTGTCACTTGCTCGAACATTTCTCTGGTGACATTAATTAGGTACTTACAATTTAAAGATACGAATAAATCACTTGCAGCCTGAAGAGATAGTAGTTTGATATCGTATTACAGATAATAAAAAACTATAAAACTTTTATGTATAGAGGCAGTCGCATAAAGCTTAAAATTATTTCAGTCTATTAGGATTTCTTAAGTATAAAACAGTTATTCTTATACACATTTTATGAGTTGTAGCTTGATATATTGTCAAAGTATTCTTGAAAAAATTTATCAAACAAGTCTTTTGAAAATAAACTCTACATTAAACACTATTTACGAAACCGGCAAGACGTTTGTTATACCATTGCAACATGTTGTTTGAAGTTGTTCGTATATTATGGTAGTTTAAAGAAACGTAATTTTAAATTAAGATTGTTTGGATGATTACGTAAAATCATTTTTCTTTCATAATTATTTCTCAAACGAGTAAAATACGATATATAAAAATAAAGTTAGACAAGACGAAAACATGAAACACTTTTTCAATACTAAAACATGTGACGTTTTTATCACGCACGTCACGTTGCTGTCGTGCTAGAAAGCTCAAAAGCTTTTCAACTCTCCGCAATAAAATTACGAAGATTTCGGCATCCCCACAAGTTTTCTACGACGTCTGTGAGTGCATATATCGTGTGTCCACAAACAGTTAGACACACGGATACAACATTTTTATTGCTTTATCGTGTTTAGAGACCTCGAAAACTTCGAGAAAAGTCATAAAAAGACATTTTTTAGAATTTTCACAAGATTTCGGCTCGTGTTTTTTTTTTAAATACTCAAAAATGTTACGTTTTTGTCACGCGCGTCACGTCGCTGTCACGCTAGAAAGATGAAAAGGTTTTCAACTTTGACATTTTAATGCGAGCATAAGTAATACTTAAGTTGTGGTAGTAAAACAATTATATTTCAGTAGACAAATTTGGTTCTGTTTTAAAATAATTAAATAAACAATTTGTTTTAACCTAACATTTTTCCCAAATCTAATCTTTAAAAGCACATTTTTGTACTTAACGCCCCTTCATAGCCAAGTGTTAGGAAACGAACGATTGTTCTAACAATAGACTGTGTTCTTAGTATACAGTACCATTTGTGTATTCGTATTTAGTGTTAAGAAATTTTACTTGGAGATCACAATCAAATAAAAGTAAGCAGTATCGCTCAATACAATCTAGGAAGGGCGCAAACCCAACAAAAGAAAGGTGTTATTTCAGGACGCAGTAAAAAGAATGAATTGATACAATTAAAAATCACCACAGATATTCATACAAATAAAAATCAAAAGAAACCTTAAACCTTCCTACCTTTTAAATAAACGGCATAACAAACAAGTACATTTCCTATAGACTGAGATTGTTGGTTAGATACTTCCCCCTTCTGTAACTAAAATTAATATCTAATTGATTTGATTATTTCAATTATAAATAGTTTTGTTCCTTCTAACATTCTCCTAAATAGTCAATTGACCGGTCGTGGTTTAATAATCCTTCCACACCCTAACACAAAATTATTTCCTAGAACACAAAAATTTGTAATTATTAATTTTTTTTTAAATCTTAGAAAGGAATCCGCATTTTTAACAGTTTTTGAAAAAAGCCGTATTTTATTTTGAGATGAAACTGGGAGAATGGAAAAGTTTATATATTGTAGCTTTTTTCTGAATCTATAGGTATTACAGCATATGGTATTCCAATAATTATTTATTTATTTAATTTAAATTTACATGAATGCATACTACGATCGTGCAAATATAATCCTATGCTTTTCAGTCTTGTAAGTCAATTTTATGACTCCACTTAAAAAATATAAATAATGAAAATGTAAATAATCAATATAATATAGTAACCAAATATTTGTATTATAATTTAATGTATCATTATTCATGGGCGGATCCAGCCGGTTTTCAAGGAGGGGGCTGTCTCCTATCCAGGGGGGGGGGGGTAAAGATTTTTTTTTAATACAGTGCTTGAAAACGTCCTTTTAGACTATTTCATGATCACCCATTTTGAATAGGAATTAAGGACATGCTTTACTCAAAAATAAAGTTTTATTATAAGAAATTGTAGAGAATAAAAAATAGAATTGAACTTTATACTTGAAAATTTAAAATAGATTTATTCTAAAAACTTATTTCACTAAATTACAACATATAGTACCTATATAGTTCCAGCCAGACAGGAAAAGGTAACGGCTAAAGCGCCTAGGGCGTTGAAAATGTACATATTTCACAGAAATACCAAATACCCGAATAGTTCGGAACACTATACCAGGTTTTCCTTATACTAGTAGTTCTGTGAACGGTAGACCTCGCTCGTTGAAATAACAAATGTGGTTTTAAGCTCAGGTTAAAAATAGTGTGCCAGTAAGGAAGTAAGCACAAGGTTTAGCCAGTGAAACATTATTTTGCAATTCCCGCGATTCCAGGATTTATAGGTCTCGTTTTTTTTTTTCTTTCCTTGAGCTTTAACTACTAAAGATTTTCTTTTAGAGGCATTGTGTTTTATATAGGTTAAGAATGCGTAAGCTAGCTAAAAATATCGCAAATTACAAATGTGGTTTTAAGATCAGGTTAAAAATAGTGTGCCAGTAAGGAAGTAGGCCTAAGCACAAGGTTTAGCCAGTGAAACATTATTTTGCAATTCCCGCGATTCCGGGATTTCTAGTTCTCGTTTTTTTTTTCTTTCTTGAGCTTTAACTGCTAACGATTTTCTTTTAGATGCGTTGTGTTTTATATAGGTTAATAATGCGTAAGATAACTAAAAATATCGCGTTATAGAAGGACAACATAGAATTAAATATTTACATACTTAAATAAATAAAACTTAACAATATATTTACAGTTCCATAACTTCCATATCATATTCCAATATTAGAAATAATGAAAACAAACGATGTTAAAACGTCTTGATAGTGATCTTAACCCATGTACCAACACTTCCCACGCTGTCCAACGGTCATTTTTTGTATGTCCTTTATCACCGAGAGGTTTCATTTATTTCATCTCATTTTGTAATTCAAGTAAAGCTAAGACATATACTTTTATGAAATTAACAATGATAATTTACAAGTATACAGTTTAATTATTTGATTTATTCTCTACACTTTCTTATCATCTCTACACTTTCTTATTATTATATGTAATTTTTGGGCAAAATATATATTTCTAAATTACTATTCAAACAGTCTTAGTTTTGTTAGCAGGCTTGCAGTAGGAACATAAAAACTGGTGTTTTCAAAATAAGAAATCTGAAATTGATAAATATTTTTATACAATTCTATTTATAACTAAATTACGAAACGTTTTTACATTTATGAAAAAAATTACAAAAATTTTTACTACTTTATATGTAGGCCTAAATTTGAACTTTTTCCTTACGTTACTGAACATGCTTGTTTCTTGAGCTAATAACTTTGTTAATTTTACTTCAATCATTTTTTTACAGACATATATGAATTCTTTGAACTTTTATCTACTAAAAAGCTATGGAACACTTTTGAATTGGTTTAGAATAAACAAATAAAAACATGGTTGAAATACAAAAACTTGGACGATGATTTTTAGCAAATTTGAAGTTTACGGCCATTTTGTGAGCTTACCGTTAGAGATACGGGAAAACATCAAGAATACGATTTTGTTGAAAATCAAATTTGCTACTCGGAAAATGTTGTTAGTTTTGAAATTCGACTTACGGTTAAGCCACAAACTGGCTTTGGAAAAAAGCTTACACTGAGAGAAACGGTCTGGCCACCATTTTTATTTTATTTAATTGGTTAAAAATTAAAAATGGAAAAATCGTATATATACATGGCTCGGCCTAGGAATAAGTAACATTCATGCAAAAAATCATCAAAATCGGTCAAGGCGTTTGGCCGTAATCGTGAGACAAACAGACAGACGAAATGCCGAACGATCGAGTTAAAACGGAGACCTCGCTTCGCTCGGTCAATTAAACGAAAATATAGAACTTGCACTTCAAATCCATATAAAAATTATTAGCCTATACGAATACTGCACATAGTTTTGTAATAGATACATCAATAATTGCAAAATGTGATTTCTCATTTTTTGAAAACTTTCCAATTGCAAGGGTTTACAGATAAATTCATATCTAAGAAACTATAAGAGTGACGAATGATTAGAAGATCGTGGTAGAAAGTTAAAATCTTGACAAATTCTGTGGTGTCCTTATCTTCTTATCAAAACAAGTCTGTCTAACGATTATGTGCCTTTAAAAAGTGACAAGTTTGAGTCATTTCCTTACGCTTTCTAGCGCGGCATCAATATTGATACTTTTTAGAAGAAATTTGTAAATTCAAAAATTGAAGTTTAAACCATTTTCTTTCCAATGATTTTTGTTTTATTGAGATTTGATATTATTTAGTAGGTGAAATATTCGATACAAGTTGTGTTGTCTGACACTACTCAATTGGGCAGTCTGCCACTTAGACGGTTTAACACAATTATAATAACCCAAAGGGAGGGGGTTTGCAGCCCCCCCCACCCCCCCCCCCTGGATCCGCCAGTGTCATTATTTATATTCTTAAGCTAGTGTGAGTAGTGAAAGACATGTTTAAAATAGTAGTAAATAACATCAAACTAATGCAAACATAGCCCCAAACAGTACAACTGCATATTACCTAATAGTAGGCCTAGTTAAAGTACAAACAAAACTATGTCTCTCTAAGTGACTAAGGAGAGTCAATGAGCCATGCTATTAAGGATGACTTGTGAAGCTTGATAATCTATACAAATAAAAGGCAATGTAGAGCAATTTAGTAAAAACTAACGGGGAAAGTATAGAATCACACTCCAGTTGTTAATGACCTCAGCTGAGGATCTTCTTTATGTCCTAAAATATAAATATAAATACACAATATTAGTATGTGGTTTAATTATTGTTGTTAGTTAAGGATATTTCCACTATAAGTCAATTTTTGTGATGAGTTTTTCTTTACAACCATTTTTCAAATATAAGTGCTAAATTGAATTTTAACTACTACCAAGATCAAACACTCAAAAAGATTCTAGGGATGGCAATTGCCTATTTACTTTCTTACAGCGTGAAAGGACGATTTAGTAGGCTGAATAAGGTAAGGACTGAAGTGCCATATTTTATAAAAATCATATGGGATGATTCTTATTTTTTTTATAAATGGTGACACCATCACCTCACATTAGATTATACAATTACTATAATTATATAATCAGAGATAAAGTGTACGGAGTTGGATCTGAAGTTCTAACAATATGTTTAATATAAATGTTACAATATATAACTCAAGGGAATTAATCCTGTAACTTTTCGAAGACAGACAACATAAACTATTCAGTAACCTATTTACTTTTTAATTCTAAAGAATGTGACCATTTTAAATTTGTGCAAAGTATGGAATTACAACAAAAAAGACCTTGGCATAGAACTTGTTAGTCTTAAACTCAAAAATAAAAAATTCTTATATACAATTGTAAGATAAGAAGCCGTCAGGTGTGCAAATATTTCTTTAATTGTTAAGTTCTAACGCAAATTTTAAAGGAAATATGGCAACAGTGCACGTTTATTAAGATTTATGAAACCTAAATTAAAGTTTAGATTATTTTAATTATTTTTTAATACTCCTAGAGTTAAATTTAGTATTTCTGTAACTTTTAAACCAGATTACATTATGATATAGGCTACATATTCTTTTCTATACATATAAAATCGAAAATCCACTTACTCACTCACTCACTGACTGATCACAGTATCTCAAAAACCATACCACCTAGGAATTTGAAATTTGGTACACATATTACTCATAGGCACTAGAGACGCACTAAGAAGGGATTTTAAAATATTTAGCCTGTAAGGGTTGAAACAACCCCTAAAACAATAAATATTGTTTGTTATACTTTACTTAAAGCCAGAAAGCTGAAATTTTTTAATCTTTTCATTTCTTACAAGCTACAATCATATAAAAAGGTAAACCAGTTTTACATTTTGTTACGTGCTGCTAAGGGCTGAAAACGTGATAACAACCCATAAAACGATAAATATACATTTTTATACTTTCCTTAAAGCTAGAGAGTTGAAATTTTGCACAATTATTTCTTACAAGATACATATAACAAATAAACAAGTTTTACATTTTGTCAGGTTCTGCTAAGTTGTGACAATTTAGTAAGAACCCCCAAAAATATAAATATTAAATGATTATCGTCTAAGAACGTGAAATTTGGTACACATTTAGGCGCTAGAGGCGCACAAAGAAAGGATTTTAAGATATTTGGCCATTAAGGGTTGAAACCACCCTTAAAACAATAAATAAACATTTTTATACTTTCCATAGAGCTAGAGAGTTGACGTTTTTTACATTTATTTCTTACAATATACAAATGAAAAATAAACCAGTTTTAATATTTTTTTTTTGCAATCTACTAAGGCTGAAAATTTAGTAACAAAACCTAAAACTATAAAATAATAAATTATTACCGTTAAATTTGGTACACGTTTTTCTCATATTCGCTAGATGTGTACTAAGAAAGAATTTGCCCCTTAAGGGTTGAAACAACCCCTAAAACAATAAATAATTTCCTTAAAATTAATATTTGCCTAATTTCAGCTCTCTACATACGTGGGGAGTTAGTAGAATTAATATTTATTGTTTTTGGGATTGTTATCCCATTACCCCTTAGCAGGATGTGACAAAATGTCAAAGTGGTTTATTTTTCATATGCATCTTGTAAGAAATAAATGTACAGATTGTCAGCACTCTAGCTTTAAGTGCTGTATAGTGAAGAAATAATAAAATATACAATGTAAATAGTTGCGTCTAATAAGTGAAATGGGGATGACAGCCCTTTTACAATAAAACAAATTCGTATTCTTCCCATGAAGCTAAATAGCTGTTGATTGACACATTTGTTTCATAATAGGTAAATTGAAAGATTGAAAGATGAAGGGTGAAAATTAAAGAAATACCCGTAAAACAATAAATAATAATTTTCATAGTTTTCTTTACCGTAGAGAGCTAAAATTGAATACACTTCTTTCTTAAATTTTACTAAGAAGAAAGGAACCAAACTCATTTTTGTTACCTATGACTAAGTTACTTGCGGTAAAATTGGGGTTACTACCCCCATATTATAATAATGTATACTGATATATAAAAAGCTAGATAGCTGAAATTTGGTAAATATTGTCATAGATCATGAATAATAGAATAGATCATGCATGCATACGGGGGCTGTGTGCCGAGAAAAAGGTTGTCGCGAAAATAGTGCATGATCGCGCCGCGAGGTAGCGCTAGGGAGAAATCAGCATTGGTGTTTCACACAGCTTCCATCGTTTCCCCAATAGATAACGCCACTATCGTCGAATTTCCAGTGGAACAAAATATTGCATTGGATCGGAGTTCTATTAGGTTATCCAAATACAATGATATTATTCATAAGGTATGAAAGAAGATCAGCCATTTGTATTTCAATTACTGTACTTGCATCTAAGGGGTAAAATGGTACAATTACACCTTTATATAGCCATTACTTTAGTAAAATGTACTCAGAAATATAACATTTCGTAGAAAATATTTTAGATAAAATGTAGGTCCTACTCGTAGACGTGAAATGTACCTCAAACTGGCAGAAATCATTGCGCTTACTGTCTCATAGCTGATCATATAAGTAAGCCTATATTGGACACATAGATTGATTGGGACGAAACTCTCTATACGTTTTGGTCCAATTAACTTTCAATATTTACCCGATATTTCTATCACTCATTTAGTCATGTCTGCAAGCGAAGCCACTGCTACAATATTAAGCAAATTTTGAAACATTATTGTGGAATATATAACCCACAATGTCAGTCAGTCTTTGAAAGTGACTGGCGTTGATTTAAGGAATGACTGTTTCTCTCAAGGCCAACTGTACGTCGCATGTTCTCGAGTAAGCTCTCCTGATATCCTGGTAATTCTGCTGCCGGAGCGACGAACGAAGAATGTTGTGTACAAAGAAGTTTTAGCAAAATAAACATAACCCGTAAAAGTGTTATAACTAGAGTCAGTATGGAGGTTACCTTCTAAATGTAAAATGTTTAAAGACGAAAGCTGTTTAAAACTATCCCGATCTATGCATTCGCATATTAAAGTCGTATTTGGGGGATCTGCAACATCCATCTAAGACTGTGATTTACCAGTCTGTAGATTTAGTGATTGAAAAATAAGACGCTCTTCACTTTGAATTATTTATCTTTTAATTGATTGGATTTATTCAGCTCACATACCATGACGAAGACGATTGACGGGCAGCCTGTGAGCAATAAATACCAAACGAAAATACATATAATAATTCACTTTCATGAAATAAAAGTTAAATTCAAATGAGAGAAAATATTACAAGTATGTAACACAGTGATGCAAAAAATAAAAAATCCCCGTAGTGCAGCACGCCTATTCAGCTAGTATATTATAAAGATCTGCAAACAAATGCACGAAATAAACGAAGTCAATGAGTAAACAAATTAGTTTACCAATCTTATTTCATATTTTATTAATCTTTCAACCCATAGTTTAGTAGTATAATTTATAATTACTGTTTCCAGTCTTTGTTGTCACACACAAAATTAAAACATACAATTAATATAATTGGGTATATTCTAACCATAATTAAAAAAGAAAGATGGAACCTGTGTGGGGTCTCAGGCAGTAGAAACTCTGTTTTATGTTTAACAAACTAATATACCTTTGACAGTAATTAATGAAAATGAAAACAAACATACAAAATGTCTGGATATCGTATTTAAAGAGTCAATGAAGCGCTATTAATATGCGCCCACATCGTTTGCGCATACAAGGATCTGAGTTTTAGTGAGTTGTTAATGAGTCGAACGTAGCAGAGTTGACAATACATGACAACAGCTGGACTAACTGACCACACGCATTCAACATGGCGGACACCGAAACATAACCACTAAATTTTATCTTTAATCATCTTATAATATATAGTGGACATTTAACCTGTATAATTATTTAAATACTATATAAACTTGAAAATGTATATATATATACTCGTAAATATGCTCTTACTGATAGGTTCTTTAGTAGTACGGCGTTGTTCATAATTTATTAACTTATTTCTGTCAACAGAAATGGACATTATTTTCTAACTAAATTATTAATAGAGTTTGACTTTAAATAGGTACGCTATCAGAGTTTCTATATTTTTAACGGCATTCCAGCTGCCATGGATTGCTGCATTTGAAGAATAAATCGTTTTGCTTTTAACTATATGAATAAACTAATTTATAAGTTTTACCTAAAACATTTACCATTCATTTTTATGTGTAGAATAACAAAATTGTTTACCATTGTTAATTAAACATTGTTAATCATATGTTAATATTGTAACCATTTGACAACTTCATTGATATTTTTTGATTATGGCAGATTTAAATTTCCGGAAACTGAAATTTTAATAATTGTATTCCACTTTAATGACTAAGGCAACCTTTTCGATCTACATAGTCTGAAAGTAATCTGGCCCCGCGAGAATCGATCCTACAATTCTAGCTCACGAAGAAATAAAGGATTTCCATCGCACCACCTTTTTAACTTAAAATTCAACAGTTTGCATCCATAATTCTTAATCTTCTCGTGACTGTACATGTATCTTTGTACCAACTGCCAAAATAGTTTATGATCTTATTTTTTCTGGTCTTGACTAAAGTATTTTGATTGTTTTAATGCATTTTTGTCTACTGTCTAGATTTTGGTCAAAGAAGATTCTAGTTTTATTCGTAAATATGAATGGATGTGGAAGTAAACAAGAATTGTCTAATTTTGTTTGCGGACCTATTTAGTAACTCTAGGTTTCTTTCTTGACTGTAAAATGTAAAGCTTCCTGATGCATATTCCTTGTTCAACTGTACTGTCACTAGCATTGTAGATGATAATATTAGGTTATTTAAATTTTGAAAATGTTTCCATCCCAGAAGATTTCTGACTTTTTTCTGTTTCTTCTCAGCAGTACTGATTGCACTGAAATTTTTAAAACATTCTTTTAAATTGTTATTACTAATATTGTTATATATAATTTCTGTTCTCTTGACACCTTTCTCTTTAGGGTTTCTTTTGAAGTGAATCTACATTCTTCCTTATATGATCTTTTCAGCTAAGTATTGTGAGTGCTGCTCATATGCCAACGCTACTTGAAGCAATCAACAACCTTCTTGCCCGTTACAAATTTTACAGGTGAAAGATCGTGTTACACTTACTCATGATTAATTTATATACGCTACAATCTTTTTCATTATATTCAATACTTCCTACTTTAGAACACTTTCGAAATTAATCAATTTAACTGTTAGTTAAGTACCAAAGAGGTTCATGTTACGTTTAAGCTCTGAAGTTATTGTTCTTAATTTTATTTATCAAATAAATTTTGCGTCAAATATGTCTAGTTATTTGATGAAGTTGTTTGTATTAAGATAAAGACAAAACTTTGGGTTTTTTTAACTATTACCCAATATTAATTAGGAAATATGTTGTTTGTATTTGCAAATTGCAGTCTGTTTATTGGGTCTATAATCCTGGTAAAATCGCAAAAATAATCAAAGCCAACATTTTAAATACCATAATTCATGGACACAAAATTACGTGTGATAATAGTTAACTACATCTCATTAGATTTCAGTCAAAACTTATTACTTATTGTCTGAGACATTATTCTACTCTTCTCGAAAGAAATATGGAATTCAACACTGGTAGCATGACAAGAGCTCCACAATAATACTTCCGTCATAAGATTTCATTTCAAAAGAAAAGTTATGAAAAAGGATGTCGTACTTGTCAGTGTCAGTGCATGTTATTAGGCATGTCACGGCACCCTCACGGAGGATGTACGGCCCCTATAATTTATATCAATGATTCATAACACAACAGGCATATTCTCTTTCCTTGTCTTTCTTGCACATCGCATATTCCGGAACAAGAAATAAATATTAGCTCAGTGTTAACAAAATGTCTAAAACAATATCTTCTGCGCATAAAGTAAAAATATTAAATAACTCTTAATCTTAATACACTTACATAATTTGCTTAATAAACGGATTATAAAGATATTTAGTTCTATCTTTATATGGAGTTGATTAATTCTACATTGTGCATTAAAAAAAAAACATTGAAAGTCTTTTTTATGAGAATTAGAAGCACATTTCAAACTACGTAGGGCTTTTCAAACAAATCTCGTATTTTAAACAATAATTTTGATTTTAGAAGAGTATTCAATTTTTAATTTTTTGTTTGGGATTTTACTTTATGCAAATTACTAATGAAGACGAGAGAGTTATATAACGCACATAATCCGAACTCCATTAAAAAAGCTCGTAGGCTTACTGAGTATCTGTGTTGAAGGTTCCAGCTTTAAGGTACGTTTTGATTGAAGCGACTGGTGCGATAATCGCTGAGCGATTATGGCTGGCGCCTGCTTTGCATTGTTCAAATGGTCCTGTTGTCGTTGGAGCGATTACCGCAAGAGTCGCTAGCGTCTGTAGCGAGCGACTGGTCCTGGATATAATTATCCTGGATATAATAGCAGTCGCAGATTATTACTCAGTGAACAAAATCTTTGTTCTTTTTTGAAAAAATGATAATAACAGATTACCTTATCAGACTGATGTGTTGAAATACTATAATTGAACAGAATTTATATTGTAGTACATTCTGTAATTTGAAATATTATGTAATACAAGCCATGGCTCTAAATTTTAATATGATGTGTAACAAAAAGGGTTAACAAATTTCAAAGGAATTCATTTTGTATATACCATTGGATGGCGTAGCAGCCGATTACAATCTAATAGAGATTAAAAACTTAAAATTATATATAAAATGTTTTTATTACTTTTAATAAACAAATTTAATTTACTTAAACTAATTATTTATTTAATTCAATTTTGAAAATTCTTTTTTACTTAAATAATTTATAAAATCTAAATTATGTATAAAAATTTAAACTAAATTCAAGTTATAATACATTTTTTTGAGATGTGATTTAAAATTTATTTTGTTTCTTTACTAGGTACCTCATTGGTACCTCTGGTATTTAAGGTAGTGTAATCTATATATATTTAATATATAAGCCAAATACCACTCACTCACTCACTGACTCATCACGAAATCTCAAAAACTATTGAACGGCTTGGAATGAAATTTGGTATGTAGCTTCCACTAGGGCCCTAGATGCTCGCTAAGAAAGGTTTGTACTAGCTGACCCATGCGAATATTTGTGTGATTTGTGATAAGATTTGTGTGATAGATTACACTTGCATATAGAATGTAAACAATCTAACAGCTGTTATGTTAGTTAAACAGTTGTTATAATCCATGGGGCCTTTCATTGGGAATCATATGAACTTTCATATGAAAGTTTTTTAATCTGTTTTTTTTATCGAAAACATAAATTTTAAGCTATTTTTCGATAATAGCGGGTAACATTAGCTTTAAAATTATGTTTGAATCATTAATTTTGATTAAGAATTAAGGAAGATATAGCATTGCTTCCAAAAAACACATTTGAGAAATAATATATAAAGATATATACAGAATGTAAAGTAAGTCCTGATAGGCTACATCTCGATATAATAAATTTATTTATATATCAACGTAAAACCTCTACATAACTATTATAACACTTTTTTCTGGTGTTTAAGATGGTTTAAAAATTTTGCCGACAATTTCGAAAGTGGGATTCAAGAGGACAACTTTAATTTTTTAAATGGCAACCCCTGTCTTGTGTCTTATCATTAGAAAGCCCTTTAAAAAGTTGAACTTTTGTGGTAAGAAAATAAAAATCAACTAACGAATTCGTTCGCTACGCTCAAAAATTGTATTTTGTAAGTTATTTTTTTAACTTTATATTATTTCAAAGATGGAAAAAGATATACAAAATCTGTTATTATTTTACTGTTAGGTGAAAACATAGAAAACCTATTTAAATTACATCGAGGTGTCCCAGGACTTATTTTACACTCTCTATATATAGTACTTATAAGTACTATAGTATACGTCATAATAACGTCCAGTAGAAAAGTCCGTATTCGGCAAAAGTGAACGGGCGACTGGTAGAATAGTCGCTTCAATAACAACAGTCTGACTGCGATGATAGCACCATTCGCTTCAATCACAACGCACCTTTAGCAAACATGGACGAACGAGTTAACCACTGCACAACGCCTCCCGTAGAGTTGTTAAAACATTACTTTAAGATACAAATTAGTAACTAATCTTGTGTTTAATTGCTATAATAGAATTGTTAAAACAGTACTCTGAAATGCAAACTGCAACCTATTTCCTAAGTGTGGTGTTTGTAAATGAGAATCTCAACTTATGGAAATTTGTAACAGAGAAGTAAATTATTTAAAATATTTTAATTAAAACCAATTTTATAACTTCTGTTTTTTCATATATCATTGTCTTATTTGTGCTTATTTTTATTGCCTATATATATACAAATGTAAGCAAAACTGTTAATAAGAATTATTTACCAAATATAGCACACATTTAATTTGGTTTTATTTTGTTCGAGTTTTAGAAGATATGAAAAAATAACTATAGGCCTACTCTGGCTCGCCAGAAAACATATTAACTGAAACGGAGTAGGAATAACTGATGTTTCGATAAATATAATCGCTGATCAGCAGGCTATCATTTTCTGAACTCCTCTCTTCTTTCCTTGTTTCTAACTAACTTTCAACTCAGCAATCAAAGCAGAAGTTTTATGATGCATGTAAGAATTTAAGTATGGAATACAGATCAAACTCTATAAACTCACAAATATTAATTACATCTTATGATTAATGTTGCTAACACACTACAAGTTGCCAATCAGTTCCAAAATGCATGATTCATACAGGTAAGAAGTTAAATATGGAATACAGCTCAACTCTATAAACTCACAAACAATAATTACTGTTATGTAATCAATAATGGTATCATAGAAGTTGTACTGTATAGTTGTTCCAAAATACGTTTTATATTTTTGTTACTAAATTTTCGTCTCGTAAAGGATCGTATTTAAATTTTTAATTAATTTTACAATAATTAATATATTTGGTATGTAAATTGACGATACCAAACCAAATAGCGCATGCATTGAGTGAAGTGTATAACTTCACAAATGTAATTCAGCTGAAAGATCACGCATGGTATTGTTATTTTACAAAACAGCTTACCGATTCTGTTACAGCTTCTGATTATGACTAACTAAAACTAACAACAAAGATTAAATACATATTTTATCAGTAAATCTTAATCTTGTAGTAACTTCATTGTATTAATTTGTATGCTGATTATTAACGTCAATTATTTTGCCCAATTATTACTCACGTATTTTAGTCAGAATTCAAATAATAAAACTGAAAATGGCATGATAATAAAAGGGTTGGGCATACAATACACACATACAATTATTCCTATTTTTAATGTCAAGAGTATCAGCAACTTTACATTCGTTTGACCAATTCTCATGTATGAAGCTGATACCTAAACATTTACTGCTGTTATAAAGAAATTCTTAAACGTTTTTGAAAGAAAAATACTGAAAAGTATACGATGTTTTACGATAGTATTCATGAAAATAATAACAACAATACACTGCATGAGCTACCTAATAGCAATCTAATACAACTCAAAATCACGAAGAAGTGGATAGCGCTCGTGTGAAAAAAGCCAGACTGCACAACGCAGGTGTCTAAAACTTTCTCCAAAACAATATTATAACACCAAATCATTGTAAGACCCAGAAGATGTTGGGCTTTAGTAATGATGTCATTTTACAAAATTTGTTTATGTTTTAGGGATACTCCTAGAATCAAACGCAGATATGAACAAAATCAGTTACAATTATAAATGGAAAGAGAAGTAAAACACGTATGCGTATATCAAGTTTGTGGAACAGTAATTCTAAATTCCAAGATAAGATAGCTATGGTGTGCAACAATACCATATAACAATAATTGGTATAGACGGTTCCAATTTATGTACATGGACATTGTCTTTTCTGCGTTTTACATGCGTTACTCCCCGAACTTCATTAGTCTTTTGGCATCTAGTAAAGACATTGAGCAACAAAAAACTTAGTTTTAATTGTGATCAACATGTATTTTTTAATTTTTAAAACATCCTGTGTCTCCATAGACTTTTAAAATACTTACACCTATACCGTAATTATTCCTGGATCTAAAAATATACTGAAAGTCCACATTCAAAAGTTTGTTCCAGAATTTGATACACATTTTCAATGACGTATTTTTCCAAAACATGGTCATCATTGTAGAATACTTAATAAAGACTTGTGCGTAATCAGTAGGTACACACGTTCTAAGCAAAATGTTACAGTACTTCAACGATAGATGGTACTTTACTTTGACTCATGTCAAACATGCAGTTTGTTACAAGCCACCATGGTTCGGTGGTTGACCTCTGTCACTCTGTATCTCGCCTAGACTAACTCTAAGATGGTATAGGAAGTAGATCAACTAGTGAAATTATAACTCTTCGAGTTGGTAATGGCAAAATCGTCTCAAGTTTCTTCACCGTGTACGTGATCGTTATCATCGATGCCAGACCCACAATTCAAAGGATACATTGAATATGCCAACAAAATACTGGCAATGTGAGCGCCGATCCTACCCGGGTATTGTTAAATATCCTAATATGATATAGCCTGCAATTGAGTCAGTTAGTAGTATGTGTCATCTTATTAATGACGCATATCGACATTTATTTGAATGTCAAAGGCTGTATCGATGCAAACATAATAGATTCAAACGGAGAAAGAAAGGTAGACTCTTCACCTGACCAGTCTGCAAAAGGATAACCTGAGAGTGTATAAATATGTGTGCTGTTACTGCTTTGGCGTCCTTGTTGGTTCAGCTTCTCCTTCGGGAGGTGTTCGGACAAGAGTCAAATTCAGAGATAATTCTAGAAGTGCCACTACCCGTTCGATCGCAGCATTAATTATGAGGAAGCAGAGATGCTTAAATTAGCACATGAGAACTTCGCAAAACTATTAAGAGAGAATATGAGGAGTAGCTATCGAAGGAGAAAGTTCGTTTCCTCAAAGAAGTAATGCCTGTTAGTGATCCAAACGAAGATTTAAACCTGAGGATAGGGTGGTATTTTATAGAGTGGTTTTAGAAAGAATTACTATTGGTAAGTATTCCCAATGCACATATAGTGTTTAGATTTCCTGCAAAAAATATCAACATTGATAGGCTATAAGTAGCAACGTCCAAATTACTTAAATATTTTAAAAATAAAATTGTTTAATATTTGTCACCACACTTTCAGGGTGTGAATTTTGATTTCGAAAAATGTTTTCCATTTGACTTAGATGATAGACACTTTCATGTATTTATTGAGGTGAAGATTGCAAATAAACCATCATTGTTTTTTGGCTCACTTGGAAAGTAACTCCAAATGGACTAACTCACTCTTCTTTTTTAGATTAATTGTAATCTACCATCAATGTAAATATAAATGACTAGAAAGGTAACAGTATAGCTTCGTCAGTTATAGAGAAAGTCTAATAAATCACATAACAAAACTCATAAAATGAAATTTGAAGAGGAAGGCGAACATAAATACCTGCAGTATTTCTGGTTATAGTTAGGATAAATATTTTAAAATATCTGAATTTGTTTGAAAACTAAACCCTCTAGAAAGTCTCACTGCACAAAACCCACTCAGAGGAAATATAAAATAGCGTATTTTAATCTTAACTCGACTGTCGTACATTTAAGCTATATTTTATAATGTTTATAACGTAGCGAGTCTACACTAGTAATCCTCCACTTTTCACTGCCACTGGCAATGTAGGATGAATAGATTTAAGTATTCATGGATCAACCAGCTGTTGTAGGGGGTTCAGGGTAGGTGGGAACGTAAACGATGATGTTTTCAGAAACTGTTACGGCAAGTGAAGACGAATGCTAGGCGACTTTTCAACTTGACAGAGAGAAAGAGATACGAAATAAGCTAAGAGCGAGTGAGACAGACTAAGAATATGTGTAGGAATATAAATTTTCTGGCGGGAGGCTATAAATTGGCCGAGTGAGAGGGGTGAACTGCTGGCTCTTTTAATATTTGCCTGTCAGCTATATTTCTTGTCGTGTGTAGCTGCCTAATAACATCGGCCTGTCACCCCGCCTATCTAATGACTTGCCTGCTATGATTTACGTCGGACATTTCTCACCGGAGACAAAGAACCCGACATAGATTGATGGCCGAGACACTGCCAGATTATTTTTCATCACTGTGATGGGTTATTTTTCTCCAACTTGTAACATAATACTCTGTTGTACACACATGCCTGAGTTAAAATTTCGTCTCTTTTTCACGAATATGCGTTACTTTACTAAGCCACGGATATCTGATAAGGTTTTATAATGATTGAATTAAAATTATTAAAATGTTTGTGTAAAATTAAATATTTACCAATGTTTTTATGTATATAATGGCTTTATATGTGTACTAACTTCTGTTAAATGCAATTTTTTCCTTAAAAAAACATTACTATAGTAAGTTATTTTTCTAAACTATAGTAATATCTTATATAATTAGTTAATTTTTTCTATACGACTTGTAAAAAGATTAAATCTAAACGTATACTAACTTAGTTTTGCCCTCATCTGATTGTAAATAGACTCGAATGGTAGTCTGAACAATAAAAATTGATTTCTACGATGTTTCATAAACTTGATTTTCCTCAAATTATTGTGTGATAAATTTGTATAATTTATACATGATAAAGTAATATTAATCTATATTTATCTATATATATTTATATAAAAATGAATTGCTGTTCGTTAGTCTCGCTAAAACTCGAGAACGACTGGACCGATTTGGCTAATTTTGGTCTTAAAATGTTTGTAGTAGTTCGTAGAAGGTTTATACGTAAAGAAAAGTTTGAAAAGTTTCCCGAAAATGTTTCAAATTTGGAAGAAACTGAACAGCATTTATTGTATGAACTCAAAACCATAGCTCACAAAAACAGCTGTTCGTATAAAAAGCTTATGTTTGTTTACATGTATTACCATACCAACATTACTTAGCAAATTTATAATCACTTTAATACTCTTCAAAACCAACAGCTTTTTAAGGGTAGATTGAAAAACTAAAAACAAACACAAATAAAAATGCTTACAGAATTATAATTCAACTCAAACATTGGTTATTAAATATCTATATAGGCCTACTTAGAGATATGCTGCTTAAAATATAGTTTATATAAAATATATCATAACTATGAAGTTTTTAATACTTTTCAAAACATATTTTCGCTATCAATAATAATAATAACAAACAAATTATTTGACACCATGCATAACCATAAACATACACGAGTTTAAACATATTTTATTGAAAACTAAACAAACCATCTGAATTAAACTAAATGCCATTAAAATATCACATTCGTAGCTTTATTTTGATATATACTGTATATTGTACATTTTAATACTAAACAATATAATATCTTATACTAATTAGGCCTATACATTTAAAATTACACACTCTATTTGAACCAGTTTGTTATAACGTTTTAAATTAACGCGAATGTTACAAAGTGATTCAAATATCTTTTCTACGACCCCCAGCTAATTTAAACCCTCGCTAAGAAAGGGTTAAAAGAAATTCGAAATTTGAGGGTGGTTTGGGGAGGGGGGTTCAAAGTTACTAAAAATCCCTATAAGAACGAATTGGAATGAAATTTGGTACGTAGCTTCCTCTAAGGCCGTAGGTGCTCGCAACATTGTCAAAGAAATTAAGTGAAAGTCAAACTTAGTAAAAACTATAAATTAAAACGATATATTTAAAGCTTTTTCAATGTTAGATAGTAGTTTACAGGAATACAATTTTCAGTGCTTTCCTAAATAGCGAAGACTTTTTTTCATGACCACAGTAGGATACGCACAGGTATTCAATGAACACTTAAAAAGAATTACAATTACGTCAAAAAGACTGAAAATACCAACTTCCACGGGTAACGCCGTACGGGTCAGCTAGTAAAATAATAACATCTTTTTATAACCTATTATATTACCAAACAGTTTAGAAATAGTTTTATTCAAAAATAAGGTGGACAATTGTAGTACATTTCGAATATATTTGTCATTCAAACCAAATTATGTTTTGTTTTCATTATAAAGACCATGTCTTCTTAAATAAATTAAATAAGGAACATTTTGTTAGCTCCTTATTTTTTCCTTAATAGTCAAACTGAACAACTTATGATTTAATAGAATCTACACAATCTAAAATACATAATAGTAGTCTATTTTGCTGTTATCTTTTGTCTCAGAATCATCGGGGTCTTTCTTATATTATTTCGTCAAACAATAAATTGTAAAACTTCAGTTCTATTACTACTTATTCAATGAATAAGCCATATGTATTTCAAATTAT
>JAGFPH010000284.1:387465-397829 GCA_018207615.1 Philaenus spumarius | reverse complement strand
GTATAATCTGCATGTTTACGATCCAAAGTACCGAAACAGTTGTAACATTATTGTCAAGGTGTGAACCCACAGCCTCATGAATAGTACCGTGATATGAGGAACAAAGGCGCATAAATTTCTTGAGGTAATGCATGGCATCAAAGTGAGGCGACAAGGTAAATACGTATAGCATATTATTAGACGGTAACCTCGTCATACAACGACCACCTCGACATGTAATTGGATCTCTCGATCGATACAATCGATTGTTGGTTTATCGTTATCTAGCGATTTACGGCGTGTTGGCTCCGACACCCGCGCCCTCTATCTTGTAAACTATCCAATCTACGAGTCAAGACACTAATAAACTGCTGCTTCGGATCTTCCAATAGTAAATTAGCCCCAAGTTAAACTCCTGTTTTGTCTTCTATACAACCGAACGACAAGGAAACTCCAAAACGAACTTGTAGTATTGATTTCTACAACTATATTTAAAACTCGAACTTGTCCGTTGATGTCGGAATGAATGTAGTTTAATATGTCTGGGTAAATAAATGTTTGTTTAGTAATCGGTTAATGTTTCAAACTGTATACTTTGTATCTACGCAAGATCTATTCGTCATCAACTGGAAATAACATTGATCAACATTGGAAGTATAGTTATAGAAGACTTTTTAAACTTGTAATCAGGTTATTACCTATGATATAAGATTATTTGTACTTATCTCTCAAACACAAATATAAATTTAAAACAATTGTCTTGTTTTATTTACCAATTAAAACATTTTAACAGTGCAGTTGTTCTATTGTTGTAAACGTCTTACAAGTGGCCAGTAATGAAGTTATTATTCACTTGTTATTATTACGAGGTATACATTACTACTTGATCATAGTATAAGGCGAGATAGTTGAGAAGAGGTGAGGGTGTCTTGATAAACTGGAACTGTTATGCATTGGTTCATTTTTACATAAAAATCATGAAATCTCCATTCATGATTAAAAATCTTTGAACTATTAATTGATACACATGTTCAAATACTTCCAGGAATCAAAATGCAGAACCCATGTTTGATCATTCTGTCTGTGCAAACAGATCACAAATCTTAGAATTATTTTGTACCTTATTCAGTAAAGCCGTTGTTCAATAATTATACATTATTGAGAATACAAGATCATTTTGTTCCTTCTGTTTGATCTATGATGGTAATGCCTATAACTACGATCATGTACGGGCATACCCATAAATACATATCTTTACCACTATAAATTTTGTGGCATTGCAACTAAATTGAATGCATGTACTAACAGGACTAAAGGTGCACCTTCTTAAGCATAGTTCTTGTATATAGAGAATAAAATTTCGATTGTCTTCTGAAGTGACCCTTGATGTCGCAATTCAAAGGTTTGGTCCTATCAAATGTTCAGCCTGATACCAGCAACAAAAATAAAGAAAGCAGTCGAGGTATTACCAACAGAAGTGAAAACTGTCATGAATATAAATAGTTGGTTATATTGATTTAATTTGAAATTTTATCACTATTTTTATTTTGTCTCATTTAAAATTAAAATCTAAAAATTATCATAAACATGATTGTCTATAGTCAAATAATAATTTTAAAAAACCAACACACCTTGGTACCATAATAGCCAAGTTAGCAAATTTAGATATTTTTTAGATATTTAATCATTTGCTGGTTAGTGCATTTTGCGTAATGGACAGATGTGTTCCATAAAAATTATGGAGATTTTTAGAACCCAAAACGTGCATAAACAACTATGGTCACTCTTATTTTATACTTTGGATCTAACCTCTCATAAGCAAATGGGTTATTGTTAAAATCAGCGGTTTACATAAAACTGATATGTTTATTCTCATTTTCTAAATCAGCTCGTGCACAGAACTTTTATGGTGTAAGTACAAGGAAAGTTATATGATCACGAAGTCAGCTGCTGACACGTAAGTTTAGTGAATTTCCAAAATTAAGTGTATATGTTTTAGGGAAGTTTATATGCGTACAATATATAATACGCCACAAATATGCGAAGTCAGTCTATTTCAATTAGAACAGGCGTTGCACATTTGCATCATCAGTCTGTAGGTAGAAACCGGACGTCTCATATATTCGACGCAGCTCATTGGAAAATTTGCTGTTTTTTGGATCCCCATAAAAATTTAACTACTGGACCAATTTTACACTTTGTTTTTTTAATCGACGAGAAATTTTGTCCGCTTTAATTGATTAAAGTATATTGTTTACAAAATATGCACCGTTTTCGAGTTATAAGCGAAAAACTGGAAAAAGTCCAAAAATTTCGAGGTTTTTTTCCCCCCAAAAGTTGTCCCCCCCACTTTCGAGGTCGCAAAATTAGATTTGGCATATCCACACCATACCAAACGTTCCTAGAAAAAAAATCTTTTGCCGCAATTAATGTAAGCTGAACCACTTTTTGGATCCTCTATATATACTTGGCTACGGGGTTTTATGGTATTTTACATTGAGACCCATTTTTGGGGGAACCAATCGAGCTATAAGGTCGTGTAAAAAAAAAATGTCCAGAATACCAGAATAATATCTTACATTTTTTTTAGATAAAACCCTAAAACGTTTCGTTCTAGTACGACAAATACAAATAATAGTTAGTTCCGATCAAAAACGTGCTTACGGTTGTTGGATTTTTTGGGTAACGAACTCGTCCGTGCGACTTAGATAACCAACGTGTGCTCCAAATTTGGACCAAATCGGACTTAAAATGTGGCTGATAGAGTGCGAACACATATATGTTTATATTTACAGGATGAAATCAAGATGGCCACCATTGGGATCTCGGAAACCATCAATTGGGAACCTTCCTTGGATTTATACGTATGGCCTACATTAAAATTACGGTAACCGTATTTTTAATCTTCTCCATTTTCCCAATATGGCAGCTATCTTTAATTTTTTAAATACAAACACCATATTTTTATTGACATTTTTGGTAGAACATATTATTTTTTAACACTTTCGTATTTTTTAAACACAGCCATTACGGAGCTACGGGCTGTCCTGTGTAAAAAACAATATCAATTATTTGAAATTGAAATTAACGTAGTGTATTGCGTAACAGCTGTAACGTAATGTATTTATCAATCAGCTGTTATTTTGCATTGTTGGAAAACTCCTTTAATTTAACACGTCATGGGTAACATTTTTGTTCCGTCATCATTCAGTAGTGATTTAAATTGTTTCAATACATTCCGTTAATTTTCATTAAAAATAATTGATATAGCTTCCATATGTTTTTACTACCTAAACTGTAATTTAGCAGTACTGAAATTGCGAAACACAAATATTCAATTTTGCCGTTGTTTGTTACTTAACTTGTTCTCCACTGAATACACAGGGAATGAAACATCAAAGACGAACTAAATAATGGCACAGGTGTGGTCAACCTTGTTAAATTTGAACTAGTATTACGAAAATCTAAAAACGAGTAGCAAAAGTGAAACAGCTAAGTGATTCAGTTTAGTTCAAATCTCGGCCTCAGAAGGTCGGGTTGTATAATATAATGGAAAACAATTCAAACTTGCTTCTAAGGCGAGAAATCTTTCAATACCGAGCGTACCACTTAGTGACCGCATTTTGGGTTAGCAAACAAAATTGTTTGAAAACAGTAGCGAGTCGGTTACAATGTAAGACTGTCTGTAGGTATACTATAGCATTTTGGGATCTACAGTAAAGACTACGAAAGAATACCGTTGAGGGACGGCCTTGTGTATTCCGAGACCTTGAACGCTCCAATCGCATTAGTGCGACGTTGTCGCGTTCTTCCAACGCTTCTAACTGACTGCGGCTGACTCAACGCATTTATAATTCTTTAAACTGTGCGCTCAAGCCTCGAGCGGTAAATACCAGGAGTGTTCGAGGCTAGCAGATATGGCAAAGCTGCGCGCCCATCCTATTGGCCGCCACGCAACGGTATTCTTTAGTGGTCTTTAATATAGGGGACTTAACAATACATAATGCATCAACAACTCGCAATACTTATCATAAACCACTTGATCAAAACGTATTTGTCACCACTCAATTAATTTTTCTATTTGAAATTGTAATAGGAAGGATTTACATCCTTGTAATAGGAAGGATTTACATCCAGTAGAAAAAACAACTTTTGCTATAACAAAAATAAAATTATAAATAAAAAACACATGATCTAAGATGTAATACATAGTTCAACACATTTATTAATTGGTTGTACAACATATTCGGCACCGCCATGGTTAATTTATTGGCTATTTAGTGAAGCATCCCGTTGAGGCCATTTTGCACATTGGAGAATATTCAGTGCCCCGGGATGCACGTGCCTGCCGGCGGACGCGACCTTTCTACATCCCATAATTTTGAAAAAAAAATAGCCGAAAGGGTTCACGTCCTGAATAGGTGCGAAGGACACGATGAATTTGTATGACGTATGGAGGCAGCTGGAACAAAAAAAAAGTTTTTAATTTAACATAAATGTAGGCCTACACTAAATTTACTTGAGAAGCGTATAACACAGTTCTCACAAAATTTGTATACCGGTACGTATATTCGTCAAACGAGGTTCAACAAAGCCGTCAGCTCAAATGGCACTGAGAATGACAAACACGTTTGACAAATACAGGTACTTTTGTTATAATTATGGTATGTGTTTTTATTCTTAGTACAACGTGTCTACCCTAAGTGTGAAAATGTTTGATTGATTTATTATAATTTAAAACTGAGTCTGAAGCTTGCAGTTAAGATACTATACCTTGTTCACCGAGAGTTTAAAGTGAAGCACCACCTTACAATGGCTGACGTTAAGGATTTGGGCCAGTGAGGAAAACGAACATCACGTGTGGGACGGCCAACTCTGCGTATGATTCACAGTAGTCCTTAGTAAACAAGCATTCTCTTCACTAGAACACCCTAACGTTCACGTTAGTCCTTGCGGTGGGTCCCTGCCCATAAATATTGTAGGGGGAGGTGCTTCACTTTAAACTCTCGGTGAACAAGGTATAGTATATCGTCTTGGAAACATCTTGTCACTATCAGCTGATAACTCTTCCCGCGCCAATAATAGATTTAAACAAATCTTGACTTCCGGCGTTACTTCCCCAACAAATACATTTAATCAATAAAGATTAGTTTACTATTTGTAATGCATTTGGTTTAAATGTTAAACTTCATCTTTGTCATGTTGCATCTATTAGACAAATATTTCTTTACGAATAATTTGCTTCAGATTTATCGTTCATAACTTATTTGAAAATAAAGCTACTTTCCTTTTAAATTTGTAATTAAATTGAACAACAATTATTTCATAACATAACATGATTAATCTGAACACTTTTATACGCTTCTTGAAACTAGAAATACTATATTTACCTGGGGGCCCTGTGCTCTCCGGCGATGGTGTTTTTCACGAGTGGGCCGAAATGTTGAGAGCACTGATGGTGGATAAAGGCGGGTGTTCTACCCCCAGCACTGCAATAACAAAAAGCAGACTATTATGATTGATGCATTTGAACTGCAAAAACTAAATTTAATACCCTTTGGCTGATTTCACACTTACCGACACGACATTGACACCAAACCGACCCGATACAGCAATAGTACTGATATCGGCAGACGTCTTTCAAATTTACCGACTCGACGCCGATACCGACACGACCAATTTAAAATATTTAGCGAGGCCAAATTATTATTGATCGATAACATGATTAATCTGAACACTTTTATACGCTTCTTGAAACTAAAGATACTATATTTACCTGGGGGCCCTGTGCTCTCCGGCGATGGTGTTGTTCACGAGTGGGCCGAAATGTTGAGAGCACTGATGGTGGTAAAGGCGGGTGTTCTACCCCCAGCACTGCAATAACAAAAAGCAGACTATTATGATTGATGCATTTGAACTGCAAAAACTAAATTTAACACCCTTTGGCTGATTTCACACTTACCGACACGAAATTGACACGAAACCGACCCGATACATCAGCAATAGTACCGATATCGGCAGACGTCTTTCAAATTTACCGACTCAACGCCGATACCGAACACAACCAATTTAAAATATTTAACGAGGCCAAATTATTATTGATCGATTACCATAGCAACCAGTAAACAAACTGAGACGATATCGTACCGATAAAGAAGGGAGACCAGCAGCTTGCCGACATGTCGGTGCCTGCAACGACACGACACCGATATGTCGGTGATTGTGAAAGCTACTGACCGATAACATCGTGCCGATATCGTGTCGGTGTCGTGTCGGTAAGTGTGAAATCACCCATTCAGCAATGTGGAATCTGTAAGGACTTTAACAGATTATGGAAACTTAATACGGTACTTGAACTATCAGGTGGTTGGTCTATTTTAAAACTGTGTTCGTAAAATGTGCAACGAGGATAATTTATTAATACGAATAAAAACGTACTAGAATGTTTATATTAATTAGTTTTAAATACATTTCTGACCTATTCTCCATCCTAAGCAAAATATTAGAATACTTTATTTGCCCTCCAAATCTAAAAATAAAAGCTACATATTATATATTTAAGTTAGACATGGACCGGAGTAAAAAGTTATAAAATGTAACTTTTCTAAATTGTTTCGCTTTTAACTGTGCGAGCCGAACAAGCCCTCTGGTTAGAGTGGAACGTATGCATAGTAAATTATTTTCCAAATGTATGGAATTAAAAATTAACCGAAGCCAAAGTAAGGCTTTCTCCCATATAAATTTCTGAGTTTTTTGTCACCTGATAAATATTTGCATTTTACAGGTTGTTATGGGACAGTCCTGACATAAATGATATCTATCAATCTGATCAATACCTAACATGCAAGTAATTTTTATAGTTATTTTAAAATCTAAACATAAATAATACGTCGCTACAGGAAATTATGAGGGGGGGGGGGCAAAATCTAAAATTTCCCACCAATTTTGACCATATTTCCCAACATCTGTGGTGGGGTTCTAACGCGCAGATCATGGCTCTGGGTTATGCTGTTTGGAATAACTGAGGTTCACCCTCGGAATTCTTTTGAAAATGGACTTCTCTAATAGGATTTTTAACACTGCACGTGCCATATTGAATACGTTAAGAGTTTTTAATTTTGTACAAGAATGTCAACATGTTCATCGGATTATTGAAAAAAATTCCCCACACTTTTCCCACCATTTTATTTTCACCAATATTACCCGCAAACTTAAAAAGAATTTCCCTATTTTGGTGGGGTGGGGGGGGACTAATCTGGCAACACTGGTATGGCGGCCTGACGCAGTGCATGGCATGGTGAGTCAGTTACAGTCGCAATAAACAAGGATTGGAACTAAATTCTCCAGAACATCTTTTAAAAGAAGACAATGCATTTATTTGGTACGGAAATAATTGATTTGCCCGACATTTTTTATATTGGAAATTACAGCTTGTTATTTTGTGAATGTTGTTAACAAAAACAAACTTTCAAAACACAAACCCAAAGTTTGAGTTTTTCGCGTACAATTTAAACCCAATATCAAAATCCCAACATTTTTCAAAATCTAAAATTTTCCAACTTTTTGGATTTTAAAATTATTGTGGGGCAACACTCATCTTGTCCTCCCCACAGCGACGTTCCTGGTAATACATTCAATAAACGTTTTTGTAATTGACTAGATTATATAAATAACCATGGCAACACACTGATAGATCAGTCAGCTGTAAAACACCGCAACCGCAAATTGCCAAATCATGTTTCCTTCTTGGTCGTCCCTTTGAAACGAAGCAGCAATAATATTGCTAACACCAAATAAATTTAGGGCTTCATCTGTGTAAGTGAGCTATGTATGATCACATTCTTAATATTATATATTTCTGTTACACATGCTTGAGAATATGTGTAAGAACTCTTCTGTTCGGAACGGACTCACAGACATGTTTGTATTTCAGACAAGTTAAAGTTAGCACTTTGATGTTCTTATTACGATTATCTTTAATTTAGTTTTGACTTACCCTCCTACAAAACGTCTGGCCTAGACGTCTGGTCGTACAAGACCACAGCACGCCTGTAAAACAAACAAAATCAGGGTGTTAACTGTCCGACTGTTTTTCACAAACAAATTAAATACAAAATCAATAATCGTAAACACAAACTCAGAGAATTAATTAAAATGTTACAATTATTGAAAAAAAAAAACATATTTCGTTAAAACCCAATTAATTTTAAAATAGTTACATTTTTTAATATTCCTCACAGATTACAGGCAGTGGATCTGACTTTGATGATTTATGGGTTTTTTTATTCTGTTCAGAAATTATTAGAGATCACAAATACAATGGCAATAACCTAACTTTTAATGTAGCCCAGAATATAATAAAACTTCGTTAGA
Organism: Philaenus spumarius; assembly: GCA_018207615.1. Lineage (NCBI taxonomy): Eukaryota > Metazoa > Arthropoda > Insecta > Hemiptera > Aphrophoridae > Philaenus > Philaenus spumarius. Next base: position 389,477 of record JAGFPH010000284.1, on the reverse strand, counting down.
CCCACAACGTCCCAATCTAATATAAACAATGTTTTTATTAAGCTAAGACGGACTGAGCTATAAGACACATTCTGTGCTAGCATAGACACCAAATATTCCCGAGTTGTACTCTACTTTAATTTAATTTAAATTAATTACTTTTTTTAAGGCAGATTTAGAGTCATAGTATGTTTATCTCAAGAAAAAAATAATGTTTTAACGTGTAATTGTATGACATGTGTGTAACGAAATATAAAATATTAATAACATATTTTATTCCAGTTGACTAAGATTTGTCTTAGAAAATCTGGTATTTAAAACAAAATATTTAATAAACAATAACTTAAAATGTTATGACACGTACCCTTCATTCCACTCCAAGAAGGGCTGCAGGCGCAGGCGGTCCCGAACAACTCTCCCTGTTGCCCACTCTTCAGGGATTGGGTCAAGGGTTCCCTTGAAGAGAGTTGCTGGGAGGTGGAATATGCGGAAGAATCCAGGTTCTTTATAAAAATACATAATTTTTTAAAAATAATTTAATATAGCAGGAAAATAATTATGTTTTTTGTAAATTCTTCTTTTTTACCATCAGCTGTTACATTAAACTTATGGTTTATATTAATACGTGTGTAAACCAACGAAGAAGAAGAAATCATCGTGGAAATCCAAAACGCAAAGTGTAAGCGTCTAACGTGTAGCGAGTTCGTATATTTTACCTCATCCAAAAAGTGATAAAGAAGTTTTCTCTTCAAAATGAGTAAATTATTTAATAAAATAATTACTAATGAGTGTTTATAAATTGGTTACTTCATTCCAATAATCTAATTAAGGTTTATTGTGATATTGCTACTTCTTGAATGTCTATTAATATAAGGTAAACAATAAAACTTACACAACATTTCACTGATGGTGCCACAAGTTGTCTGATGATGCTTAGTGGAGGAACAGATGTTAGAATATTCTTGTTTTTGTGAAATTTTTTGTAAGTTTTATTTTTTACCTTATTATGGAATTTCACCAAGTACCGACTGTGGTCAAGATTAATAAATATGTCCATTATTATGTTTAACTATTTATTTGCTTAGTTGTTACATCTCTCAATTGTTCTTGATCTTATTTTTTGTGACTAAAAGACTTTTTCGTCTTACTTAATTTTGATTCTTACTTGATCATTGAATTCTAAGTTAAAGTAATTATAATTATACTTTACATCATATGAATTAAATCATACCTAATCATTATACCTAATTCGAATAGGCCTATCTGTGGTTAAATAATTCAGTGTAAATTTAGGATAGGTTTAACTAATGTATACCACATACGAAACGGTACATTAGTAACAAATGTTTCAAAATCCATCCAGTACCGCGTGTTTAACAGAAAATTAAATAAATATGTCAGTACTTTCTTTGGCATTCTTTACTATTCTTTTTTTGTTAAATAGATCTAAAACAAATATCAGAACTATTAACTACAAACTAATTTCTAAAAACATTAGAATTAAATATTCTTCACACATTGTTTTGCTAAAGAAACACATACATGCGTATGACTAATTTACACACAAATATAAATATGCTTATATTTAATTCTGGCATTATTAAGACCGTGTATAGAGAGACTTCAAGAGTATACGGGTATAGGTAGCTTTGAATGTAACCACTTAAACCTTTCATAAACTATAATAGTACTGGTACATTCTCTAGAAGGTTCAGTAACTTCTTGAATGCTATGTATATGCAGATACCCTGTCTTCACCTCCATATTTGTCCAACAGTTCTACATCACGACGGGAAGCTTACATCCGTTCCTTAACACTCCAATAATAAGCAGTCTACAGTTAACTCCCGTATCAGGTATCCTCCAGTAATTAGATGTTATCTCAAAAGATCGACTAAAAAGTGGATTGTATTTATTAAACTGCAGGATTTTCGTGTTTTTTTTGACACAACAAACATAAAAGATTCTTATCCTCGATTCTTAGTTCTCCTAAATTTATTATACTGGCTTTCAAGAAATACTGAAATATATTA
>JAGFPH010000284.1:329029-375418 GCA_018207615.1 Philaenus spumarius | reverse complement strand
TCTGGCGTGATGCAAGATCTCGCGAGAAATCTGGCGTGACGCGAGATTTCGAAAACATAGCCAAGTCGAAAGTGCCCAACGGGCCAATAGAAGTTATCACTTCAAAAAAACTTTCTTAAAAAATAAGCTTAAAATGCTGTAGGATACAATGTTTTTTCAATGTTTTGTTCAGTTATTAACCAATAGCTATTACAAAACACTGTGACTGTTCATAGGACGACTGGAAACTTGAGACCCGCTCGGAACTTACTCTTATCAAGATGTTATGAAGTGAAGTAGCACCTGTAGTCGTAGTCACTTCTGTGAGCGAGAGACATCTGATATTTTTTCTATGTCAAGATTTTTTTGTCTTCCAGGTAAGTGACAGGTTAAGTAGCGAACAGCTGCATGAGTTGGCACTCCCAATGTACAAGTGTGATTAGTTCGATGTCGAGGAAATGATGTACTAAGTGCTTCGTAGGCCTACTCCATGTTTGACGTTCTGCAATATTTTAACACTTTTCTACGACGCTTGTCAACTGGTAACATATTAATCAGTTAATTATTCAAGTTACATAATTTCACTTAATTCAACCTAAGCATGTTATATAGAATAATAACATGGTACAGAGACAATCATAACTCTACATTGCTAGTAGCTGACAACACTCTCTTATTGCGTAATCAGAGTTGCAGTGTTGTAGCCTTGTTAACAATGTTCATGTAATAACCAACCGACGTGGCGATAAAATGTTTCTTAACGAAACATAAGCTAACAAAATGTTTAAATTCTTTCTTTTATATACGCCAAAATTATTTAAGAAATTACCAGAATACAATAAACACTTCTAATGTAAAGACAAAGTTTATACTATAGATGATTTAATTAAGGTATTTTTTTTATGGAAATTATGGTAGAATACATGGTTTATAATAATTTTAAGAGTATGTATGTTCAACAGTTCAATTCATTTTTTTTAAAGTTATTGTGAAGAGCTATGATTAGTCTGAGATCTTATTATTTTAAGTTATCTCATGTAATCTATTAAAGTGCGTATAAACCACAAACTAATATTTTTGCTTTTTGCAGCCAGTATATTTTCCAGTTTGTAATATAAAATAACTTTGTATGCATTCTGAAAATTTTTGTTTTTAAAGAAAAGGTTTATCTTAAATCAGGATTCCTTTAGAGAATAACTATTTTTACATTTTAGTTTATATTCTATTGTTTGGTAAAGGACTATGTTATTTTGTGTGTGCTAATAGAAAAGAGTTATATTTTTCTTTTTGTTTATGTAAATTTTGAACATACGTTTATAAATTATATATATATATGCAACATTCTGTATACACATATGTATGTAGCCTTAGGTTTTCAGACAGTTGAGGTGAGGGTTTCTAAAGCTAACTTATCGAGGAAAATCAACAATAATAAAAAACATGTCATCTATGCAGGGTGATTTTTATAAAACTCACCTCCTCTATTATTTAAAATATGGAAATCAAAACCTGATCTTGGGATAGTTATTTCCCGTCAGCGGTATCCTTAAACTCCTATTTACAAAATCATAAAACCCCCTATCCTTCTTTATAAAATTCTATAAAATTGAAGACTAAAATTTTTTAACGTTGTGGATGAATCCGTTAAATGTACATTAGGTTAAAAAAAAGACATTATTGAGGCACCGGAGTGGCCGAGAAGCTAAAGGCGTTGATACAGTTGGAACCTTGTGGGTTCGAACCTGGCGATTTACTTGCGCTGTATGCTGACCCCCAGCCTTCATTAGTTTAGCTGGCATTAAAGCAAAGACGTTAAGCAGAAAAAGTATGAATCAGGAACTCGAGCGTAGAATCACAATGATGTAAGCCAGCAGGATATTCAGGTAGTACGAAATTACCCGAAAAATGTCAAAGGGTCAATATGGCCGAACTATCATTTTACCTAAAATTATTTTGAATATGTAAAATTTATTCAACAATATGCAACAATGCATCCAACAAATGCATCAAAAATTTCTATTCTCAATATAATATGGTTTGAATAAATTATACAATCGTGATGATGTAACGGCTCCCACGCACACTATTCGAGTTTGAACTTGCTATCGTTTTTAGTTTTCCTGAAAGTATGTAAGTACTGTAAACGCACTGTTTGTTTTAAAATTTTAGTTGGACTTCTTTCGGATATAGAGAAAAGATGTGTGTTTTTAAACTTAGAAAATATCTTAATTGAAGCCTACACATCACAAATTATTAAAAAGAATATATGATATCATTAAATAAAGCCCTTTCAATAAATCCGTTACAACTAAATATCTTTTTTTGGGAATGCCAAATTGTAAAAACAGAAAATTTATAGTAAAATATTTATTGCGTTTTGATTGTTGGAACATACGCGGGTCAGTTGGTTTTGACAGTTTGCCAAATTGCATAATACTTTTCAAGAAAATCGACTCTGCATGGCATACAGACAAATTGTGCTGAAAACACATTTTTCCTTAAATCATGGAAATTTAAAAAATTATTGTAGCAATGTAATCAATACATTATTAGTTCAAAACTTGAGTTAAAATAACGTTCATGTAAATCCAGCATTTCACGGAATAGTTGACTAGGATTAAATCTATATAAATGTATGTAGATTTACATCGAAAACCTTTCAGCTGAAATTTCTTGTGACTAATTAAGAGAAGACCATTGTACCCAAATTCGATTCTTATCAAGGATTAAAATGTTTTGCGTTTTAAAACGAAAACTTGGAAGTAGTATTATAATTAATAAACCTGCTAATACTTAAGTTTAAATAGTTTTAGGATGCTTTTAACTGACTGGGTTAGCGTGCCTGACTCTGAAGTTTAAGGTCCTTGCTTTAAATTCGGGTAAAAACCAAGGATGGACGTGCAGTTGGAATTTTAAAAGATAATGTACAGGCGATGATAACCAGATTGTGCGTTTTCCCTTAAAACTACAAAAAACATCATTTTTTACAATTGTTCACAACTAGGGTTCAGGAGATTATAAAACATGTTTTAAGAATTATTGTTATTTGCTGTTAATCAATTAACTTTTTCCGTGGTCTACCTTTTAATAGACTTACCTACACACCAAAGGTAAAGTGTTTAATTTCATTATGTAAGCTCCCGGATTGGAAAATGATAACAATTTAATAAATAGGTATAAGTTACCTACCTGCTGTCATCCAATCCTTGTTTTTCATCTTGTGTCACAAGGTTAAAAACAAGGATTGGATGACAGCAGACAGGTAACTTATACCTATTTATTTAATTGTTAAAATTTTTAGCTTGTTGGGAAGTACGCAAACAATTCAAACATTACAATTTGCATATAAGAGATGAACTTGCTTTATTTATATATGCTTTACCTTTAAATAAAATACTGCCATTAGAATTTATTTTTTTATACAGGCTGATTCAAAACTTTCAGGATGGGGTCTACTAGTGAAAATAAAGAAAACAGTTAATACAAACTTAGGTTCGGAAATGCTTAGTTTTAAAGTTATCCACCTTTTTTTACAAAATACTTAACATCTTTCGATAAATATGTATCAAAAATTTGTGTTCAATATATTTCCTACATCCAAAGATATTAAGCATTTTGTAAAAAAAACAAAAACAAAATGGTGGATAACTGGAAAACGAAGCATTTTTGAACCTATGTTTATATGAATTTGTTTCACTAGTAGAACACACGTCCTCCTTTTGTTTCTGAATCACCTGTAATATTTTATAATTGTTTAATATATTAATATTAATTTATTATTATATTTAATATAGTATACAAATCCGAATTATCATTAAGCTAAGTAGACCTTTCTTTTTAATATAAATATTACTCGTTATTATCGAACATTTTATTTTTACCGATTCATTTGGTACATAATTGTACTTAGTAAGTCCCGTTAAAAATCACAGTCAGGTTAATTAGATACACATTAGAAATACATAATTTAAAAAAAATACTATTTTAAAAACACCAAACTTTATCTAGGGCCTACCTAACTATGCTGACAGAGATTTTTAACTCGGAAATGTGTACAATTAGAAGGATTATAAAACTGTTGACCTATTTGTTTACATTTTTTATTTATATACGTTACTAGCTGGCCCGACCCGGCTTTGCACGGATAGACAAATCAATGTTAAATGTATATTAACAAAAAATATACTATATCAATAAATATTTTAAATTATGTATTTCTTATAGAGATTTTTAGTAACTTAGAACCCCCTTCCCCAACCCTCCCCTAAAATTTAGATTTTTTTAAAAACCCTTTCTTAGCGAGCACCTAGGGCTCTAGAGGAAGCTGCATAATAAAATTAATTTCATTCCAATCCGTTCGGTGTTTCTTTTTAGTAACTTTGACCATCCAAACCCCCCTAAAATTTCAAATGTTTTTAAATCCTTTCTTAGCGAGTACCTAGGGCCCTAGAGGAAGCTACATACCAAATTTCATTCCAATCCGTTCAATGGTTTTTTGTAGTAACTTTAACCCCCTAAACCTCGCCTAAAATTTCGAATTTTTTTGAAAAACTTTCTTAGCGAGCACCTATGGCCCTAGGGGAAGCTACATACCAAATTGCATTCCAATCCGTTCGGTAGATTTTGAGAAATCGTGATTTAGTAACTTTGACCCCCCAAAACCCCCCCTAAAATTTCGAATTTTCTGAAACCCTTTCTTAGTGCGCGTCTAGAGCCTATAAAGAGTATTCGTGCCAAATTTCATGTTTGTAGGCCTCGTGGTTTTGGAGAAACTGTGATGAGTCAATGAGTCAATGGTATTTGGCTTTTATAAGTATAGATTAGGCCTACATATTTTATATACAAATATTATCTTTTAATTGCTTTTTATTTCATATTGATAGATCAAATGATTTTGAAGTTATTAATATTATTGTGAAAAAATTAATGGAATATGTTTATATATGTTAGAGGAAGATGTACGAATGTTTCCGATAAGCTTAAAAACAAACGATACATTTTTAGGCTTCTTTAAATTTTTTAAAGAATAATATTGATGCTAAAAGGTTGTATTTATGTATACAGTTTATGTATACAGTAAACTTTAAGCAACGTATTATAGCATACGTTAGTTCTACAATTCATATTTAAAAAAAAATCAACTTCACAAGAAATTATAATGATTGAAGTTGTAAACATAACCCCAAAGTATAATCTACGCTACAGATGATGGGTGAAATCAGGTGTTATATTATATAACAGTGAGTGTCACTCACGTACACTAGCTTTTATAGGAGTTGATTTACATAATTGTATAATTTATTACTTTCAACTGTTATTTATTTCTGTAATTTATTTTAAATATTTGTACATGAATGTCCATTATTTATTATTTTATTCTTATTATTTACTTTAGTTTAAGTATTGTACACTGTACACACCACCACTTTCTAAAATATTTTTTACATTTCTAACGTTTATCACAAAACATTTTATGACAAACCTGTTGGATGTTTAAAATTATTAATCACTAGCTTGCCCGATCCGGCTTTGCACGGATAGACAAATCAAAGTTAAATGTATATCAACCAAATATATATATCAATAAATATATTATACTATCAATTGGTGTTTTGGTTAATTGTAGGCCTAACCTAAAATTATGTTCAGGTTTTGATCCAAATCAGCTGTTTTATAAATAATAGGTATGTAACAACCAATGTTTGTATTGAATTAAAATATAGTAAACATTTTTCTTTGATTTTTGTTTGTGTTTGTTTTTAGTTTGTCAATGTAATCTCAAAAAGCTAATACTCTTCAAATTTGCTAAGTAATGTTGCTATGGTAACTGAATGTAAACAAACATAACGTGTTGATATGCTTTTTATACGAACAGATGTTTTTGTGCCCCTGATAAAATCAAAAGAAATCTTTCTTCCATAAGATTGACATTGAAACTTTTAAGTCCAGTTGGTCACATCCCTAATGTCCTAGGACTTCGGTAAATGGCCTAAAACCTTCCCAGGGTTAACCTGTGTTATTATGCAAAATTTCAAAGCAATCGGATGGACGGTTTGGTAACGCATAAAGGACAAACAGAAGACAGACAGACAGACAGACAAACATTGGATTTTTTATGTACTATAGATTATTATTGGTTGCGTCTAAGACCAAGTTCCCAAATCTTTAACCATTATATAAAAACATTCCTGTTATTCACGCAAAAACTATGGCCCTACTGCGCGTGCGTCAGAATCTAGGCCACCGCTCCCCTCATCAAGAGTCACTATGGGGTCTAGGTTTACTCCAATGGAAGAGCATCTGTCCTAATCAATTTTCGTTTCCGTGAAAATATCGGAGTACAAATAATACCTGTTTGCATTTGTTTTGTCGTGAATGTAGATGGGGAACGAGCAGAGATGCCACGAGCCACCGTGGGCGTTGATGAGCGAAAAGAGCAGAACCCTCAAGTCAAGTATAAATATGTAAGGTAATAATACTAAAACCATTTAGTCTCGTATAATCTAATCATTGTAGCGCAAAGATTTTGAAGATGGCGACTGTAATGGTGAAACGCTTATGTGTGAGAGAATTTCATGTTGTGGGCAGGGAGACGAATAGCATCCAGAGCATCAACATTTATACATCAATAGCTGTGTTCAAACCTACCATATTTCCAACTAAGATACCACTTTAAATTTTAAACCAAGCTTAACGTAGAAACTAATGTACCAAAAAATAATTTAGTAACTCCTATCCTAGAAGCATACATGGTTGATGAATGTTCCTGATCGACTTGGGTGGTCGTTCACCGCCAGACAAATAACAACTCAACAGCGGCCTGTAGTCTCTACTGTCGTTACAATGTCTTCTTTTATCTCGGTTTTGATTAAGAGGACGACCGACTCGGAGTAGGCGTACATTGAGAATACAAAAATTAAGTTTATTATCTTCCTCTCAACCCCCGACTCGTAACTTCCACTTAGCCATGCAAACTGAGATTTATGTTTTGTTGTTTCTTTCAACACTTCATTGTCTCTGCCCAGTTCTTGCAATGCATCATTGAAACGTTCATATATTTGCTGTACTTGTTGCGTTGGTTTTATAATAATTATTATTAAAACACCACTTATACAACAATAATAAGTTATCGACTGGTACTTATTAGCATATAATGCAACACCACGAAGCACAAAATATATTGTCTAATTAAAAGTGCCTTTCTCTTTTTGTTCCGCCATTGTATCTAACAATAAATCATAAAGTTACTCTTCCAGCTTGTTTAATATTTAAATAATGATGAATTAAAGCCGTCCTGTTTCTTAACTTAACATAATATATCTTACTACATTCGTGCAAAGAGAGTGGTCGGAGAACGTGACGCGTAGTATCGATGATTCAATTCAATCCTTCTCTCTTTTAATACTCTCTCTCTCCCCCCCCCCCCCTCACACACAAACTTTTTATAATTATGTTAGCTGTCACACCCGGCTTCACCAGTAATCATGAAATGAGAACCCATACAATCTATTTCATAATCTTTACGGTAATAGATAAAAAGAACGTTACTATCAAATCTTAAGTACCAAGGTTAAGCGATTTCACAAATATAATGACAGCTATTCTACAACTGTTTTCCAGTTTTCCTCAATTCTAGAATACCTACAAATATATTTCATTCACCTTACCTTCAGTATAATACGAGTATTACTCTCAATGTTTGAGTTTATGAAGCTGCTTGATATGAATATACCAATGTCTTTTCAGAAAGGTTTTTCCAATTTTATGTCATTTAGGAATTTCTGAAAATTTGTTTTAAGGGGCTTACAAAAAATATAAAACGGATATTACTAAAACATTTCGCGTTTTAAATTAAGCGGTTCCTTCTGAGAGGATTTTTCTTAGTGGGTGTTTACAACATAATAAATTTCACTTCTGACGATGCAGTAGTTTGAGAGATGTCATGAAAATTCAGTATACCTAACCTAACCTTTTTTTATCCTTCAGAAGACCTAACCTAGGATCATTAAACACATTACTTCAGATATTAGGCTACTTGGTGTCTATTATCTTACATCATTTTTGAGGAGGGGAAATCAATCATGAACAGACATCCTGCTACTTCATGGGTAGTGCAGTACTCCTACCGGCTAAAACCACCTTCTCACTCCCTATAAGCTATTATCTCATATGGTGATCCTATACTTCTGCACCTGCCTGCCATGCACTTTCACCTTCCAACATCCATTTTATTATTCTTTCTTAAAATACTGTTGCTCACCATATGTTAACCAGCTCTTCTCTGTCAGAGTCCCATCTTTACATTTAAACAATGTATGTTCAACAGTGTCAATTAGTGTCAATTTTCCTGCAGTATACACTCCTGGGATCTTCTCTAAGTCTAAACCTGTGAAGGTATTGGCCAAACACCCCATTGCCTGTAATCACCTGTATGATTTAGTAGTCTACCTCTCCATATATCCTGTTTATCCAGCTGACTATGTCTGGAATGAGCCTCTTAGTACGTTTTCCAATACCATTGTCTTCTGTCTACTTAAGTTGCCATTTCACCAATGTCTCCTTTCTAATGTTTTTTTCGGCAGATGTTGTCACCTAGCTCTCTCCTCTCTAAGCATGTCTGTGGGGGAACCCCTGTTAACACAACAGCCACGTCCGTCAAGATTGTAATGCATATATATAGATATTAGTGAATATTAGTGCAGGAATTATTCTATGGAGTTTTTCGAATATTCCCTTGTATTTTTGAATTTGAGCACTTCATGCGGTTTCGGTGAGGCATAAACTATTACCGAATAGGCCGCATTCATCACCTTCTCTTACCTCCCCTTGGACCAGATGTATTATGCATGATCCACTCCGGGGCTTTAACTGTTTTTTCTGCCTTTGTCACAGTGCTGATAAAATGATCCTTCATCGTCATGTCTGTCAAATATCAGTCTTAAGTACTTTATTCAGTGAGTTATTTGCACTGAAATCTAGGTTACCCAACTGCACTTCTAGGATTTGTGAATTCCTCTTCTCCATCAAGAGGATAATTTCGGTTTTGTGAGGTGCCAGCTTCAATTTCTTTTCTTCTAGCCACGTGTTAATCAAATATATAATATTTTTAGATTCATCTCCAGTTTCCATCCTTTGGCTCTACCTACAACTGCGAGGTCATCTGCATATCCAACTAGCTCGATTCCTTCAGGATAGTTAAGCCGGAGCACTCCATCATAATAGATGTTCCAGAGCAAACGTCCCAGGACAGAGCCTTGCGGAACTCGGTACGACATGTCCGTCCCTTCACTCACTCCAACTAGCAACTTTCTGCTGTCCAGGTAGCTCATAACAATCCTTACAAGATATTTTTTCATACCTCTTATATCTAGTTCCTCAATTATCCTATCCAAGTTGCACTATTAAATGTATTTTGGATGTCCAGTACTGCCATAGCACAGCAGCCGCGGTCTCTGTAGTTCCCAACCTCAGCTTTTTTGCAATATCTTTGACCATTCTCATTGCATCCACTGTACAGAAGCCCTTTCGGAACCCGAACTAGACCTCCAGAACTATTCATTGCATCGTTTAGTCTTTCTGCTATTAGCCTCTCAAGTAACTTGCCCATTTCACTTAGCATGCAAAGAGGTCGATGAAGCACTATCTCTATCCCCTTTCTTCTGTTTTTCTATCAACACCAGCCTCTTCAAGTCAGCCGGGAAATAGACTCTAAAGAGGAAACTAAATGTAGTACCCCTATATAAACATATATACATATACCTGGATTTCCGTATATGTATATATGTTTATATAGGTATACTACATTTAGTTTCATACTATATTGCAACTGGAGACAAAAAAAATTAATCTAAAGAGGAGCTCATTCAACGCTATCCTCCTAGTGATCTCCGCAGGAATGTGGTCAGGGCCTAGACTCTTAATACTTTTGTCAGCCTCTATGATCTCCTCATCAAAAAAGGCAATTACATCAGCCATCTTTACCTCAGGGTAGTTCTAGTTAAATTCAGCGGATAATTCCCTCCACACTTTGTTTTTGGAGCTACGGATTTTACTCTTCAGGTCATTTTCTAATTTCTTCAACTCCCTTCTACTTATTTCTTTCCACCTAACCCAACCTAAATTAACCCAACCTAACCTAACATAAACCTAACCTAACCTAAACTAACATTTTCCCAGCCAAAACCCCGTACATGGTTTTTCAATGAAAATAATTAAAAAATTTACCTAAGTATTATTAGCTATAGATGACTATGTATACATTCATTAACACGTAGTAGAATGTTTAAACTCGTTACTACTCGTTTCCTGTAAGCATGACTTTATCACAGCCAAAAATGACATACATTTTATTACGTGGTTTTTCAATAAGAATAACATACTTATTTATGTATATAGCCACATAAATAACTAAAGATGCCTATATAAATATTTAGTTTTGTAGGTTATGTTAATAGATACAATAATCAAACAATGAAGTGAATTTAAAAGTAAAATACTCATATTTAAGAATAGTTTACAAAAATTGGTAAACACTTTTTGAATATTTGTTAATATGAATCAAATATTGTGTTCTATCTGCTCCGCCAAAACTGAATTTGTTCCAACTTACAATCATATCCAAATAAATGCATTTAAACATAAAAAGTTCCAATTTATAGATTCCTTGGTTTAAATATTTGTTTATAGAATGTATGGCTGCATCCTAATATATCGATAATTTCGTATTTTTTCCTTTTAAGGGTTTTCTACACCTTGCGTAAAACAGCAAATATATGCACTTCGTACTACCTTGTTTCGGACGCCGTTTTTCAACCTAAAAAGTTGTGAAACATCTTAAATTGTTCTGAAAGGCTTTGTGCTTTTGTCTTATATCTCATAATTGAAATAAATCGTCGGCAACTCCTTTTAATCAACAGTTTAAATGAGTAAAAATCGATTATTTTTAACGCATTTTTTGGGAGTCTTAGCAATAATTTCCATATTTAAAGCTAACACGTAAAAAATATAAAGCCTTCTTCATAACTTAAAGTAGTTTCCCAGATTAAGAATTTATAAATAGAATCCGAAACACGGTATTACGAATGCATGTTTAACGATTTTGCTGCTTGAGACAACAGGCCTTTTGCATTGAAATCATACTGTACAATCGGGAGTTTTCTTTAAGGTAAAGAAGAGCCTTAAAGTTTTGGATTTTAAATATTTTGTAATAATGCTACTCATAAAATATAATTTCGTTTCTCTTTTCCTATTGTGCAATTTTAAATTGATTAATACAATAAGTATCAGTAATTGATTAAAGCATTACAATAAAATCTGTTTCTAAGGTTTGATTTTTCAGAAATAGTATTGTTAAGGCTACTTTCATTTTTTTTAAATATCTAAATTAGGTAAACATTAAAACATCTAAGATAATTTTAAATTGTTCATGCCCTTATTCAGATAGAATAAAACATGACCTAAATTATCATCGAGACTACAATACTTTCATAAAAAATAGTTTTGTTTAATTGATAATATAAAAACACCAACATTTTTTAACGAATGTATACATGAATACTTTTGTTCCGTAACTCTCGTACATTCTACATCACTCTCTCACAACTTGTACTATGTACTGGCATATTCAAGAATGTCTTATTTGACATTTTTATCAGCCGTGTCTATGATATAACGACCCGCTATTGGCACTTTACATATACTCTACAGAAATATTCCAATGTATCACAAACTAATTAAATTCTCCAGAAAAGGAAGACATTAAATATTATTACAGCTATAAAATGTGTACGGCGTTACTTGCCTAGCATACCGTGCGTTTACAAATAAATAGTCCGCACATATTAAACAACGAACCTGCAAGTGCATACCTTACATATATGTACATGTTAACCAATTAACATATTAATACTAATATATTACATTCTTGTGTTAATCTGTTTGATGTGTTTAATGTGCTAGGAAATAAATATTCTCACATAAAATTTTCTATATAAAATACGTACAAATTAAACAAGTTTTCAGAACTTACTTTATAACTCAATTTTTTATTTTTAAGATTTTCTAAGAACATTAAACAAATTTTTACAATGCCAAAATGGAAATATCTCAAAATTCTCGAGCAAGAAACTATTGTTTGATGTAAAAACTGGCAGGAAACTTTGGTTACGGTATCTTTACTAGTTTTTGTAACAGCTTATATCAAAATTTAAAAAAGTAAGTTTTCAGAAAACGGGAAAACTTTTAAAGTACTGTATAAGTTAATTGCAAGGAAGATAAAATCAGAAAATGGCAAGGGTTGTCGAATTTCCTTTTGGTAATGTTATTTGCAGACACAATCCCGAATCAATTTTACGTACCAAATCTTACTTAAAAAAAGAAATTCTATATACGTTCTATAATCTTCTAAAATTTGGCACATAGTTTCCAGTTTTTATGAATTTCTGAGGGTAATAATATCCATAACTAATAAAAAAAGCAACCGGTATCGCAGTCTACCAATTAGCGCAATATTTTTGCAACGTACAGAAAAGTAGATCGGTTTGATTTTGATGACAATTAAATTCGTTTCCCAATTAACTCCAACGTCATAAGCAAAGCACTAATCTAATGTTACCAACAACGTGGATATCGAGTTTTTAATCTTTTTGGGTGTGGTGTTGCCTCTTTTTACCATTATTAATTTCTGGCAATCACACTTTATTCCCATTTTCGTAGTATTTATTTTAATTTGCTCAGCCTGTCTTTAACAATTATTGTAAACTTACAAAAAGCAAACATAAATTCATGTTAGTTATACAAACAGTATAATGTACAAAATGTATATTTAAATAGTTGGAGCATAAAATACGATATTAAAATTATTTAAATGAGTTTAGATAGTAGAAAAAAGACCATGTAAGTCATGTAGGTAAACCGAAAAAATACTTCGTCTCTACATTATGAAATATTATTTTTAATCAGTTAGTGGGAGGGGTTGTTTATAGTAAATATTGTTGATACAGAAAATCTTTTTCATGAATGTTGCAAAATTTCGTTAAGGGAAGGAACATAAAATATTTTTTTCTAATTCAAGCAAGCAAACTATATATAAAAAATGTTTTAAAATAAATCTTTTGCAGCACATCTCTAATGACATTGAATAGAATGATTTTGCCATAGAATAATTTTCAATTAAGTTATTTCATTTAAAGAAATAAATGCATTTGGGCGACTGTTAAAATTTGTAAAGATGCAAACTGACAGGCTCTTAAGCAAAGCTGCAATACCTAACAACATCTTTGCATCTTCATTGAGACTGTCTTTGGTGTATGGTCTTAATTAAAATATGCCATTGAAGAGCAATTTCATCCAGCTTTGGGAAAAGAGTTTTTTTTAAACATTTTATAATTCAGTATTTTGAAGCTGGGTATTAAATACAAAGCTGTTTGTCTGGTTGTCGCATATCAGTTCTTATATTATATTATTACATATTAATGTAAATGTTAACTTAACTAAAACTAGTTTGTAAACCCGTGTGGTAGCATACTTCTCTTTCTTTTTGTAAGGAAAGGTCAGTTTTTTTAATATCATGTTGAAAGATATTTTCAACGTTTAGTATTTAATAAAAAGTACCTGGAGACCGAGCTAAAGCTCGATTATAAGCAGGGCTATGATTTCAATAATAAATATTGGACTATTGAGTTTTGATGTTAGGCCTATAACATTAAACAACTAAATAAAGGGTATATACAACATTAGGCTTAACTGTAATAAAAATACAGTTTAAAGGATTAACCACAATCTCAACGCTATGCCTCAGAAATAAGTCAGGCCTAAATTAAAGTATTATTTCAATATCGATTTATTCCTAGGGCCTAGTTCGCTCACGTCAATAACTACTATTATTGCAAATTTCCGTGAACATCGTTTAGGTTAGGCCTATAACATTAAACAACTAAATAAAGGGTATGTTTATTATGTATTCGTTGCCATGGTAACTATAAATAGATACAACATTTAATTTAGGCTTACCTCTAATAAAATATACAGTTTAAAAGAAAGCAGATGATTATTGTAATGGCATTGAAAACATTTGCATCAGCTGTGCTTTGTATTGTTTAAAATGGACAAATTTCACTTTTTAATTTAATAAAAAGACGTAGAAAACGAATTTTCCCAGACTGGTGACCATTTGCAATCGATTTCTCGTGGCCAAAAGCCTAATATAAAATCAAAAAATCAAAAATCCTTAGACGGAGATTCCAGATCCATTTAGCAGACAAACAATTATCTCTCGCTTTAGAAGATAAGATATACTACATATTATTCTACATACATAAATAATAAAGTTATTTTCGTTACGCAATCTAGATAAATAAACAAAGACATTTCTGATATATTCAGATATATTGTAACCCTTATGAGGTTTAATGCGTCTGTTTCTTAGCAATAAAATCCAGCAACGATTGCTTTATACGACGCGCGGCCCATCAAAGGATTCTTGTTCAAAGTACAAACAAAAACTTGTTTTATTGAGATTGATAATTTATGTGCCGCTTCCAAGTAGTCAGCTCAACTAGTCCAGCGTGTCTTCAATAATGTCCTCCATTTTCCTAATTAAGATCTGATGCTTGTTTAACGTACCGCGAACCAAAGAACTGCGAGTGATATTGCAAGCACGTTCAAAATGCTCGAGATCGTTCCGAGACGTTAGAAAAACCACGTGTACAAGAACAATAACCGACTTCTGTACCCGAGTCGTCGGTAGCTTCACACCGAAGGTACATTCTTGTTTAGGAACGGTCGAAACAAAAGCCGGTCTTGCTACCGACGGCTTAACCTCCAATTATAACCTTTCTTGTTTGTCGGGAATCACACCTCCCAGAGACTCGACTCGCTAATTCTACCATATGAGTCAGCAGCTACGTTCTTCTGAAAAAAAAACATTGCTAATTGTGGAAACAAGAATGCTCATGCGCACCTGCATGATTACACTGGATTCTTTAACTTGGATCGAATTTCCTTTCAGAAGACTAATTAAATTTAACAGCTATGGAAAGTGTATTGGTTGAAATTTCTGTCACGAAGTTGTTACATTTTCAGTATAAACTTGTAAATATAAATTTTCGATAAATCTCGTTTTTTTAGTTTTTTTATTGTTTAAATACCTTTATCGAGACATAAAGAAAGATGATTTGTTAAGGAATATTAGCACTTCGAACTTTTAATGTATTTGTGCATTTAGCACTGTAAACTTAACTTGCAAATACACCAGCAGCTATCTTACTACTACCAAAGTGAGTTAGTGGAAGCACGATGTTTGTGACAAAGCTAGTAGCACGCTGCACGCTGTTTATTTGCCTAGACGGATGGCCTCCCTCCCCCTCCAGTACGCCACAGCTCAAGACATTCCACGCGCAGTTTACTATGTTTACTAAAACTTTAATTTGTAGATTCTTTCAAGTAGAAAGGGAATTTTCTTCTTTCTCTTTACCAATTAACTTATTTTTTTAAATAGTTGTAATTACATTCAAAGAAAACATTCGCCTTAAACACATTAATAATATCATGTCTTTTTTGCACAAATAGATTTTTAAAATTATTTTTACTTAGTGGTAGGTACATATTAAAGGCTCGACAAAAAATATATAAATACAGCACAATAAACACGACTAAATCTGAAAAGTTATAAATGAACCATTGAATCGAGATGGCAGTGAACTGATCTGTCGTGTGTTTTTGTTAGCGTCTCTTCGGACAAGCTGTCATTAATCATCCTGTCAGGGAACGAGTCTGTCTATAACAAAAATGATTATACATTAAAATATACCGACCGCTACAAAACAAACAAGCAAGGAATGAAGATTTCTTAAAGATACGAGTAAAAAAGCGGTACCGAGATGACAAATAAGTCTTGAAGCCGACAGAAAACCAGACTCTCGAGACTGTAGCCAATGCGTTCTACAAATGGAATTGAATTTACTGATAAGGCTTTAATTGAGTCCGGTTATATGTGTTCTGAATCAGTTAACGGATACAAGGCCTTCGACACTATTCCGTGGAACACTCTTTACATGTTTAAATAATGCAGCTGACTTGGAGTACATGATCCATAACAATTAGGTACAATTAAAGATATGCCTGGCCGTATCAAACTATTTTCATTGTTCCTTCCAGTAAAAGTGGTTTAGTAGTCTTGTTGAACAACGCTCTCTCGTGTATAAGTAAGTTCAAGAACTATTACTTTAATGTATAATTGACTAACAATCTAATATTAAACGTTGCCAAATAGTCGTTGAACTAGGTTGTTTCCAATTGGATTCGTTAATTCTTCATCCCAATGTTAACTAGATTATGGAAAGTAAAAAGGAGAGGCTTAACTCCAGTAACAAAATTAGGGTTCCGCAATGACAGCCGTTGTGAACGTTTTACAAAATTTATAATTATAACAACAACTCATCATCTTGCCATATAGGATACTCATATACTGAATTAACCATCAACATCTATTCATATGTGGAGAGGTCCATTGAAAGGAGCTGGGTCTCTCAACACATTAGCCTATATTACTGTACGTACTACCAGCACAAGATATATTTTGCATCCCTTCTTCAAAAAGTTTTGACCCGCCAAAACTTTTCTGTATAGTATATAAATACTTACGGCACTACCTTACAGCAGTAGATTTTCCTAAAATTTTAGTACTTTAGAAATTGGAAGATAAAATGAGGTATTATAAGCATTTTAGAGAAATCTTATAAATTGTATAACAAACCGTTATAAAATAATAGTTGTAATAGTTTTGATGTCCTCGAATAAAGTCCTGTCAAACATTACTCCACCCGACAGTAGAATAAATATTTATTTTTGGAATACCAAACTTACCTCCTAAATTTGAACTGAATTATTGCTCAGTTTTGATTATTAAAGTGTATAAGCATGTTTTAAGAACTGTGTAAAATTTAAGTTTGAAACCTTTATCCGTTGACGGACAGACAGACAGACTTAAAAGTCGCCTGTAAGGCAATATAGGCATATATTTAAATACCGTATACGACTATTCTGATTTCAATGATGACTTAAGTTTGAATGACTTTATTACAACATAATGTAGGCACATAATGTTTAACATTATAAATATAATAAATATACTATGTTGTATTTAGTGAACATTTTTTAAGTTTTTCTTTGTGTTTTGTATTTATTTCAGATAAGGAAAGTTACAATCGTGTAGACTTTATGAAGGTGCACCGAACAAATGTTTCATACAAGTAAACTATCTGAGACTATAAAACTTCCCCGTGTTTTTTTTTTCACAAACCCGCTATAGAAATAACAAATGGCTGCCCATAACAGTAAATAAAGTACAACGAGAATATTATTTATGTAACTATACCGATATATCGATCCCATATCTCAGGCGGGGTAGACTTGAAATATCGACACATCAGGCCAATAATATAGCGAGAGTGCGGGCTACATCGTGCGCTATATTACCTTATATGCGGTGCCACACCTCTAGTACATTACGGGAACGGCGTTATATTGATGACTTTTTTAACTGTGCCCTTTAAACAATCTCAAGCATAAAACCGTACCCTTTATCAAATAAATAAACTCGATTTATTGAATACAGTCTCATAAAGTTGGAGATTTATGTAACAGCTCAAAGCAAAGCTCATAGTAATAGCTGAACTTTACACGCACAAGCTTACACAACCACCCGTATTTTACGTGGGCCGCTTACTTTAAATTTCTAAAATCTATTACTGATCATTTATGTACATTTTTAGGTAAATTTCGGTGTTTTATTTGTTTACCAGTACCTTATTACTTGTTAATATTATATAAGGTGATTCGTTCAACCTTACCAATATTGATACGTTGATACGGATTGTTTTACAATAGGGTTTAAATAGGAATCTTCCCTATTTTCTATATTAGCAGTACATCAAATTTATAAATTATTCATCATTTTTTAATATTTTGGTCATAGTTCAATTTTCTTACACAAACCTCTGTTTTTACATTGTAAATTTCTTAAAATTATGTAAAGGAGTTTGAAATTTTGAAATTATTTTCTTAGAAGTACTAGGAAGTAGAAAAAGTTCGCATTTAAACTCTGACGTAAAAGAAATAGTTATCAAATTCTTATTAGTGGCCGGTTTTAAAAATACTTCCTCATCTGGTATAATATATATAACGTACTTGATGGGCCTAAAGTTATAACACTTAAATTGGTCCTTGTAAGCTGTAAATTATTTACACTTTTTAAATTTACGCCCACTTGCAACGTGCTTAAATTATGCAATAGTTAGGGCAGGGTCGGTAAGATATACATCGAATTAAGATTTAAAATAATAGACTGAAATGTAGGGCAGAACTTTTCCCTAGGAGGTAGCATATTTCCATAGAGATATGTCACAGACATTCTAAGAGAATTCTCATCTGAAAAGCAGGTCACAAGAGTGGTGAACCTGAGACACATCCGATCAAATCGAACGAACATCAACCAAAGGCGAGGTTACGTTTTGTGTCTCAAGGTTATTTTCAACAATCTTTAAAATAATAAAAAATAGAAATAACAAACTATGAAAAAGTAGAATAACAAATGAAAAATTAGAAATATTAATCCTAACGTTTAGTGAAATAGATCATTTAAATAAAGTTGATTTGGATTAAAACTATTACAGTTAAAGCTTAAAAATATATGAACTGAGGATAACAGGGATTAATTAGTATGTCCATTTTGTTATGTTTTTTTTTTTTTTGTGAACAAGAATTATTCATTACAATTTTGTGGTTGTTATTAGAAATAACGTCCTGGTCGAAAATGGATCACAAACTTTTAGGAAGGTACTCTCATTTTGGCTTGTTAAATTTGTTTTTAAAACAGGGGTTTCTTAAATAAACGAGTTAATAATTGCAATCTTTCAGCAAATACTTTGCACGACCACCGGACCTGCAGTATTTCTAAACTAGTGGATGGGTTACGCTGAGAAATCGGCTTGGATGTCAAAAGAATGATATTTTACTATAGTTGTAATTTTCCTGTTAATCGAGAATTCTATTACCAAACAAAAAAGAAGAGACATCAAAATTTTGCTTGTGACGTTCGACTTTCGGATTTAGTCATTAAAATGAAATCCTGTCATCAAATAAAGCAACATAACCTGGTTTTGCCTCATTAGTCTGCTCAATAAATAGTAATGATGATCAACTATCTAATACCATCGCTTGATGCATGACAATTCATTTCTAACATCACCATTTCGTGAGTAAAGTAGTTTGCCTAGTACTTTATTGTGCAGTATCAGTGTAATTATTCATAGTTATACAAATGACAGTTGTTCTTTTGTTCCACTGAAATATTTAATAATAATCTTGTTTGCGTCAAATAAATATATCAATAACGAGTACGTAATACAAATATAATCATGTAGTCCAGAAGGTAGACACACTTCACAACTATAACTCATAGTTTTATTTAATTATTTAACACACAAATACTCACTCCGATCAATAATCATATAATTCCGATCAATAAGTCATCTTCTCTCAGTTGAACTAAGAACCACAAAATAAGATTGCTTATCTCAGGTTATAATTGTTGTTTTCATGTGCTTCTTCTATTGCTTTGTTTGCTTCACTTGTGTTCGCTTTTTGACTTCATTATTAACACTAGGCCAGAATGTTTTGCTTGTTAATTAAGCTGCTGGAGCATACACGTAGTACATCTAGCTAGGATGTAGATCTATAAATTTCGAATTTAAAATACTCCATCTTAAAGGCAGAAAACGCTGCATATCTAGAAATGTTTTAAGCTAGAGAAAGTACAATAACGGGCCAAGTACTCAGAATTGAGAAACTCCAGCCTCGATGGGCTGCATTGGAGTTGACAATGCACCTTCGGCGGAAACCTGGAACCATCTGTTATCGAGGCACGATCTGATTAGAAGAACATAGGGCCAAAAGGACAACTTAGGTAGTCCTCGAGATAATTTTCCATGTCGATGTGGTCTTCCTCGTAGATATTTGAATGGGGAGCGAACTGATCTTCAAGAGAGTCTTCGTACACTTTGGCCTTTTCGGTCGGAGAAACCGCGAGACCGCTTTGTCCTTGAGAGGGTTGCTCAATTTTAATTGGAGGAGTTGGCGATTTAGTTTTCAGAGTGAGCCATCCTTTGTCTGAAAAGTGGCAAGGAATTGGTCCCACTCGACGTGCTTGTGGGATTCCAGCAGGGCCTTATCAAGCTCACTTGTGCATTTAATTTACATTTGATGGGGAGCGAGTGAACTACCATTGTTGGAGAAGTTACCTTTTCCTAGCCAACTCCTTCTTGATATACAGCTGTTCTACCTGTACGACAGTATTTAGTGCGACGACAATTGAGTTTTTTATATCTTCCACCTGATGGTCTACATCCTGCGGATTTGTAATGGGACTTGGTAAAGTGGTATTTATGTGGAGGCATTCTGAAAAACGTTCCCAATTTATCGCCTTTACTTTTTTGTGAGGTGGAAGATATTTACCAAGTGAATTTCCAAATGTGAGGAGGATCGGGTTATGATTGGAGCCGAGGTAGTCGATGTAGGTGAGTTTGTGTGGAAAGGGAAAATTTTTGAGGACTGTGATGTCGAAGACATTGGGATATCGACTTTGAGAGTAGGTGAAGTAAATTGATTCCGTCGGACCTAAGACGGCTATGTAGAGATTATTGTTCAAAAATTTGTGAAGTGTTCGTCCTCTTGGGTTGGAAACTCTACTGTTCCAACTGATCACATTCAGATCACCCATTAGAATTGTCGGGTCATCAGAAGAGAGGATGTCTTTAAAATTCTTGACGGTAACGGTGTTTGGCTGTTAAGGGGTACTATAGGCTGCGATTAAGGACAATTTCGTGTCCTGATAGTGTATTTGGATAGCACTGTGGGCTGTATGCTCTATGGACGTGTGGGGAACACTCGGAAGTTGCTAATGGGTAATCCGCTTATGTACCAGCACGGCAGTCCCTCCTGCGCCTTTCTGGTGTTGGTGGGAGAGGAGTGGGCGATGTCTATGTTTCTATCCCCCGCGTAGTTCAGTTTTGCGGGGGATAGCTCTATTGGCATTCCATGATAGAATCGATAAGGGCCTATTCATGTTGCATGAGGAAGACGATTATGGAGGTGAGGATTGTGATTATCATTTGTTTGATATTGGCCGTAGACGACATTTTTGTAGATATCTTGTATCCAGGTGAAGATGTCAGTCTTCCTGATGTAGGAAGTGTTGATTATTACAGGCTCGGGCTGTTTAGCCTTCGGCGGAGCGGATGCCTGGACAGGGACTGTTTGGTGACCTGTACCCCACTGGGATAGTGGTTTTTGGCCTTGCTGCCTGGGCATTGTGCGGTAGCTTGGCTGGCATAGCTCTTGATTTGTGGTTTAGTTATTGGAGCCGGGACATAAACTCGCTTAACTTCCATGGGGGAAGTTTATTCTTCGTTGGACGTGGATTCTGCCTCTGAGGCAGGAGTCCTGGTCGAAAATCTGCTGCGAATAGTTTCATTTTTTATAGATGACTACAGACACTACATTGGCAAATCAGGAATCTGCCGTAGCACTAACATAGTGTGATTATTACAATATCATTTCTTTACTTCTTATGTCTAGATTATTTATTTTGTTTGATGGTATTCATTTTCTATAAATAATGCTTTATCTTTCTTTTCAAGAACTAAGTCAATCTGAACTGGACAGTTTATGAGAATGCTCAAGACTGAAGAACCCACTACAAAAAATGCAGTACCTGTAAAGTTCTAAGTGCCATCAATCTAAAGTTGCAATTACCTCAAGACTTCAAGTAAAAAACAATATAATCTTCTTATTTATCATTTTGATAACTTGTTTCAAATGAAATTAAAATAGGAATTTTTCTCTTCGCGTTGGCATAGTACTAGTAGTATATGGTTACAGTAAAAACATAAACTATGCAGTAGTTTGTTATTAAAAATACTTAGTGACTTAGCTATTAAGAACACATTCCAATATTTAGTAAAAACACTGTATTCGTGTGTTGGTCATATAAACAAACATAACTACTATATACTATATGTAGTGTCAATAATTTCGTACCTTATAAAGAATCGTGCCAGGATTTCCTCGCATTTGTATACTTCTTTTTTTATAAAACATGACGATTTGATGCGTTTATTTTTTCTTGTAAATATATTTTAGATAGCATTAATTTCCCATTAATCTTTGTTCTGTTGTTCACTCCAAAATTCTGTATCCACGTCAGTCGTACCAATTTGATTAACTCGCAAGTATTTACATTCTCACAATACTTCAATGCTGCAATACGATAAGGAAAACACTGATTACATTCCCACTTAAAGAATTAACACTTACAATAAATCAATATGATAATTCAGAAACAAATTTTACACTGCGCATGATTCATAAATCAGATGTTAAATGTTATAAGTGTTTATTATAGATAAAAACAATGCTTCATACTGTGACTTTATAACAATGCTATTAATATACAATACGTGTCAAGATAAAATAATGATAAATACTATAATGTTACCCGCATTACAATTATATCAGTATTTAAATATTTGTGCTGTAGGCAATTACACAACGTGATATTATGATAACATGCACGCCATTTGTATACCAATATTTATTTATTTTGAAATAAAAGTCATAGAAAATGCTTACATCGTTATATTTTGTTCTCTTTTGAAAATGTTTATTAAATAGAACTTGTTATTTACTTGCCTTTTATTATCGTTGTCGCACACAACTTCGCCAGCGATAAAAGTGAAGACATTGTGATAACCGTTTACAAGAAATAATTAATTTATAAGAATAAAACAAATCTTAGGCTACGGAACAAAAATATACGAGTAGATTTGAACTTCGATGTACTGAGTGCGTAATGTTACGGTACCGCTATAAACTTCTTCTGATACATACTTACAGTTTGTACCACTTACTCATCTGACTACGGTTGTATTATTTAATAAAATGATAATAATACATATTGTTGTTGTTACAATCATAAAATATCGTATTGCATATCGCTAGCAATGTCCAGATACTTATGTGGATAAAAACGGTCATTTAAATAAAACACAATAGATGGGTTTACCTTTGGTTAGTATATCTCGGTGTTGGTTTAAACACTTTAGCCAGCGTGGACAATAGATCGTGTAACAACAGTTTTTGTCAAATTGTTATTACTTGTTCAATTAAAACATATTTACTTTACAATATAAAACTGTAGTACGAGGGAAAGTCAAAAAGTAAAGAGAAATTTCTATGACAGCTCTAATGGTTTGGCTGTCTCTATCAGCTGTTCTTTGGAAGAAGTTAAAATTATACTATTCTTCAAATGAAGTGAAACTATTCTTCAAATGAAACAGCAATATGGACAGAGTTATTTGAGTAAATACAGAACCTCCAAACTATTTGATTGCTAGAAAAAAGGCAAGATTTCTACCTGTGATGAAAACCGGAAAAAACTTTCACTTCAAAGAGTAATGACAGTTTTGAAGCGGCTAAGCAAATGCATCGTGGTAATTGACGAGTTGAAAGCCAAACTGTTAATAGTGTCAAATACAATTAGACATTGCTATCGAAAAATCAAGTCCAAAAGTTGCGTTAAACATTCAAAGCTAACGATCTTGCTTCAGAAAATCACCGAACCTCATACGACCAATAAAATCATCCTTTCCCTAACAAAAACTCTTTTATGACTTGCAGAGTCTAAACCACCTTCCCTACACTTCAGGCCTGACTCTAAGCGACCCTCAACACTCTTAGACCAGGGCGATCTTCCCAATAACAGAAGATCTGGGAATCATTATAATTCCGATTTTTAAAAAATAATAGAAAAGATGTAGTTTTGAAATAGGATATAATTTAACCGTGGGAATCCCTCCAAAAATCGATACGTGAAACGATAAGTGAAAAAGTCTGAATTGAATTGTGTGTAACCCGTCATTATTTGTAAAATGTTATAATA
The DNA here is from genome assembly GCA_018207615.1 of Philaenus spumarius. NCBI lineage: Eukaryota > Metazoa > Arthropoda > Insecta > Hemiptera > Aphrophoridae > Philaenus > Philaenus spumarius. The sequence goes on along the minus strand of JAGFPH010000284.1, from coordinate 351,444 downwards.
AAATAAAGGATTTATCATAGAATAGTTCTTCATTATAAAACTACCACTTAGTTACGCGCCACTTTATATGTTACTGTTTTTATTGATAACATTAAAGAATGTAAAAGTACAACTTCATGAAGGCATAAACCTTTTACCTGGCATAAAATAAAATACTTTTCTATGAAATCATAACCGGTTCGATCAAGTCTATCGCATGTTTTACAAACCTATCATGGTATTACAGAGAAATAACAACAAAGATAACGTCAAAAAATGCCAGTAAAAAGACAGATAGGATACCAATATCGCTTTGATGCACTTTTATAGCTTATTTCTCCCTAAATATGCTCTATTTCAGGGAAATAAACATAAAACAAAATCTGACAGTATCGCATGAACATAACTAAAATATGTCGATAGTCATTCAATGTTATGATATGGGAAGCCCATAACCTACTTGCTGGCAGCTTCGTATCTACCGTAATGTCTCATTCGCATGGGCTACCCCATAACCCTGCCAATTCGTCCATATCTTTATTACATGAAATATATATTAGGAAATATTTATTTCTTGCACATTTATTTGACTTGTAAATGTTTTAAAAACATTTAGCCATGAAAAGTATTCCCTGTGTAGTGTTCAATTATTGCCAAGTTTATCAATTGTATTCAAAGTAATAAAACTACAGTTTAAAAGTTCAGAAAATGTAATTTTATTATTTCTGCTTCTAAGAAATATTATTAAAGTAAAATTCATTTAAAATAGTGGTTTTTCTGTCAAATAAATTCATAAACAATCATAATCTTTTGGAATAATGCTTTGGCATTTTCAGCTATTTGGTGCTTCTAAAATAACCTACAAAAGCGATACAAATTCTTTTCACCGTTCGCAATTGAAATGAAGAAAAATGCAACTAAAATCACTGAAGACTACTAATTCTGTAATACCAACATTTATTTATTTTCATATCTATTAATTAACCTAATTGAACTCAGTTATTACCTCTGATTTTTAAAATATAAATAATGATGAGCTTTATCACTTTTTAATTTTCGTAAATCGTTATATTGCTTTACGGATAAGCTATTAAATCATTTAGTACTTTGTTTAAAATTGTATCAATCTATTTTAAAATGTTTGCCAGATTTTCTTTATTTTAAAATGGGTCAATTAATTGTTTATAGTAATTTGTGTATACCCATATTTTCGAAATCAAACGTTCTTCCAGTTTTATAGAAACTTTGCTTTGTTAAAATTTGTGAATTGGATCAATTCTCTTGTCGTTTGTTTAAGAATGTGTATAATAAGAGTGTGTGTCTTGTTATCTTTTAATTTACAGAATTCAAACAGAATTTTAAACTAACATAAAATCTAAAATCACCAATTTATTTCACTAGTTTTATCTATAAAAATATTGCTTCGTTGGTAACTCGTTGGCAAATCTTTGAGAATAAATAAACTATCGTAGGTTTTCCGTAACTCATTCATGGTTATTAATATATTTAATCAGAAATAAGCCAGCTGGAAGAAAATAGCAGAAAAGTCTTTAATATTAGTTCCATAAAGTTTATTCAATTATGCATATGTTTAGTTCGTTAAGACAAAATTAGCATTTTATTAAATCAACTTTTTATTTTATAAATAATTAAACATCTCTTCCTCCCTTCTTACATTTCCTTCAACCTTGCTATATTTAATACATACACATTATTCCCTTGTTAACACTGTAAACAGTTTAATGTACGAAAGCACCGATGTAAAATTTCTCTAATCAATATTCCATGAACCATACGAAATGTACACGAAAATATTTGTAAATTGTTGAAAAGCTTTAGTTACAAGCACGTCGTTAGCACTACAACACTGGGTTCTGCCCGATACATTGACTCTCATGTTTTATACATGCGACAAACTGAATGCAATGTAAATGAGGTGATTACGAATGGCGGATATAAGTGGGTGCAGGTGAGTTCCTTCAGTCACCTTTTGCACAAGTCAAAATACAATGTCTACTTTTCCTGTTTACGAGTTTTCGTATTTTATACACAAATTATAAACTAAGATCTTAAAGATAACGTCAATTAGACTCACTTTACAATATATTGTAATGTTAAGTTATCTGCATTGTTTTGAAAACTAAACCGTCTTTGATGCACGATGAGAGAAACCGAGAGTATACCAGAAATAAATCACATTTATGATTCTATATGTAAGCAACCATTTAAAATTTACAATTAGAATTACAAATTTGTATTTGTTTAACCCTTGTAAATAAAAGGGGTCTTTTAAAGAGGACTTCCACTCTTAAAAGATTTTATTTAGATCCATAATAACAAAAACTAACGAAACTATTAATTAGTATATATACTGGAGTAAAATAACACATATTAATTAATAATTGTACTTTTGTTAACATATTCAAGTTAGTAACATCAATTAAGTTATTTTATATTGATAACTAACTATATTGAACATTAAAAACAGAAATGCAAGGATTTAAAAAAAATAGCCTGAAGTTCTAACTTATAGTCTTAGTCACAGTAATTTACCTGCATTCAACATTCATAGCAGACCTCTTCTAAAAAGTCCCAATAAAAGTATAGGAAGAGCCTACAAAAGCTAAGAGAACCGATAATATAGGTAAATGTAAAGAAGACGAGGCCTGAAGCAGCAAAAACCTAAATGAGTGGAACTAATGGAGACCATTACTATTTATTGATGAGCAGGAGATGAAGTCATTTTACGGCACGGAATTATTATGCAGGGTTTTTCTGCAACAAATATTAAACGCTCAACTGTTGAACAGATGTATAATTTTAAGATACTGACAGAAAGGAATTATTATATTGAGGGCGATGATGATTTCGTCTCGGCTAATAAAAACCTACATTGGCATTACGAAAACTTTTTAATCTCCAAGCCCGAGGCAACATTGCAAAATTTATGAATAGCTTATAATTAATGGTAACGTTAAACTAATTTAACGCTGTCATTTTTTTATCTCAAAAGGATCTCCTACGGCGAGAACTGGTGGATTGTGGATGATTTCTTTCCTAATTAGTATAATTAGTTTTAGTTTTCTGAAATGGAGTCAACTTGAGTTATTTTAATTGAGATGTAGATACATTGGTGTCAAACCAAATGACAACACATATTATCCTTATGGACAGTAGATCCAATATGGCGGAGGTGCAGCAGTGCATTAAATATATATAGTTGAGTAATCGCTCAGCGAATCTCCTAGCGACACGTTGGATCCTTCGCAACACGATTTTAGGATATGCACATAAAGCACATGTACGAGCATAGTTGCTGGAGCTCTGAATTTGTGCTCCACTATAAGTCCCCGCTTGTCCAACTGAAGTAAAGTAAACTAACCAACATACAGTATAACCATACGTCGCATGAAAGAATAAAAAATATATTCCCGTCACGTTTTCGTAAATTTTAAGTTAGCAATAGTTTTGCAAAATATATTTGTAATGTATATAAATACCTCTAACACGATTTATTTTTAATTTAGCTGCAGTACTTTCATGACTCAGAAAATTTTTAGAACGAAATTTCATAAAATTCAAAAGTAAATAGTTTTGTTATGTTATAATAAATTCATTTAAAAAAATACCCTTCGCAAGACATTAGCATCAAATAATTATTTTGGTCGCACTAATAATCAAACTTTATCCATTTTACAAAATGGATAGTAAAATGTGTTTTGAGTTTGGATGTTTTAAATATATGCTAGTTGTTGTGTTTTATTACTAAACCAAATTTTATTACTGTAGTTTTATTCGTCCACTCCTTTGAAGTAAAAAGGGAGACAAACTATTGATCCTAAAAGGCTTTAGTTTTTCTATTCAAGGCACGGAACTATATTGTATTAAGAATTTTGGAAGGACTGTGTTTTATACCCTAATACATAACGATATTATAATACTGTGGCCTTTATAGTTTGTTTGGTTGGGCTTTAATTAAAGACAATAAAACAATTTTTTTTATTTTGTGGTATGTAATTGTCAAAGTATTCTTGAAAAGTTATTAAAAAAGTAGCTAAATTATATTTAAAAAATATTATTTAAGATCACATAACATAAACTATAACAAATCCAAATGTTCTGTAAAAACACTGATGAAAATAGATAAAATAAAACCTGAACCCAAAATCTCACAACAAATACGTTTACTAACTTCAAACTAGTTTCACCGACAATGTCGCCATCCTACTTATTTTGATTACTGTAGCCCGTGCATCACTGATGATGGCGTCATTGCCGTTGAAACGCGTTTACTTCTCACAAGTCAAGCTCAGTAGTTATTTACTGATGAAAATGTGTTTTTATTCAAAAGGTGTTCGTCATTACTGTAGTGGTAGACGGTCACGTCTTAACACTGGTCATCACCTCTAATATATAAATTAATCCTACCATGGTTATTGTTATTGGTTAGTCCTGTTGTTAATACTATCATTTTGGTCTAATTTTCACTACAGCTGGTGGTACGGAACCATTGGCACTTGAGTCAAGCTCTTTCTTTATTTTGTTTTCTTCAAGTGCAAGTTCCAAATGATTTCCATTAATAAACGACCACTTGTCATATTTTTATAGAACTCAGGTGCAATTTAAACCAACTACTCCAACTTTGCAAAGCGGGTTTAGTAATGACGGGTTGTGAGGTGTGGCTTGTCTTGTACAACATAGTTGTTTATTCTTGTCGGATTAATCACTTCAAGATGTCTCCAAGTAAGGGTAATGAAACATTACGTACTATAAAGCCAAGAAGTCTCTAGTTATTTAGATCTTGTAATGTGAGATAAGAATAACCTCTCATTTAGTCAAACTGACAGATTCTATATCTCATTGATAGTGTAAACTAAGCCATGACAGAAATTACACGTGTTAATTTATTTTATTATGTTTGCACAATTATTTATTTTCACAATATCTTTAATGGTACTACATGATTCTACAACAGATTTACTCTAAACAAGCTACTTTTTCAAAATTATTTTAAGGATGCTTAATAAAAACAGCTTTATAAAATTGCTTTATTATTATCAGAGCTTATGTGTTTTAAAGCCCTCATAATGTGCGTCATAGTTAACCTAGTGATGGGGCCGGCACTGTAAGTACAGAAACCATATGTTTTTCCAGAAAGATGTGTGTCTGCGACTTGACTCATTTGTATGTTTAAAACGGTAAATTACATTTTTATATATAATTAATTATTAACTCCTTTTCATACCTTCATTATCTACAATAAATACACAGATTGTCAAATTGGCAAAGAGTGAGTAATTTAAATCTCTTAATTAAATGACACTAACAAAGAATTGAAAAAAAATCTATATATCTAGACAAATTAAACTTCTTTTCATTTTGTAGGCTTTTAAATCGTACTTTTTGTTGATAATCTCTATACAAATAATACTTAAAGATATAGTAACACAAAATATTATTCGAATTATAAAGAAATAGTTCTGTACAAAATTTTCGGTTGGAGCTAGAGTGTATATAGTTTAAAGGTATATGGTATCAAAGATAATAGTTTCTAACATATATAATCAGGAAATATTGCTACAGGCATGTTGAATGTTGTACTACAGGTATAATCTATGTTTATTACTCTTATTTGTACTTTTATGTGTAAATCTAAATTAATTGCAATATTTTATATTTTATTTCTTAAAATAGAGGATACATATCGGTCTCCACTCAATGTGCTGTGTCGAAGTTGTGAAATTGATAGAATCCTAATTTTAGTGGTGGAAAAGAGCAAACATTCGGAAGAGGGAGGCGTCAGTGATGCTGATGATATAATTTGTGAATATAATTGTAAAATTATATAAGCCAAAATTGTATTGATTTAATTTGTTAAACTTGGTTGTATATATACAGAGTCATCAAGATTTAGTCACTTTAACATTATATAAGTCAATATATCTAACATTAGAAATTGCATTGTTTATTTTGTAATTTAGTACACTTGGTTTTAAGTATAGGCCTAGATAGACATTTGTGACGTTAAGCCACTTTTAACATTATATAAGCCAATATATCTAACATTAGAAATTACATTGTTTATTTTGTAATTTACTACACTTGGTTTTAAGTATAGGCCTAGATACACATTTCTGACGTTAAGCCACTTTTAACATTATAATATAAGCCATTATATTTAACATTAAAAATTACATTGTTTAGTTTCTACATTTTTATTTGTAGTTATAAGTATAGAAACACTTCAAGATGCAATTTGTATTTATATTTACATTATATACCATACATCAGAAATGTGCGGATTATTATGTTTGCCCTATAATGTCAATAATATTACAAATAAACTTAATAATTATAATTTTTCAAAGTCTATTGTTTATAATTAATTCTTAAGGTGACTAATAAACTATCCACTACCCACTTGAGGGGTGAAAATGAAGTCACGACACTGATAATAATACAATATAAATTAAAATTGATTTATGCTCAACTGATACAATTAATTCAACTCATATGATAAAACTTTCGAATTAAAAAATGTTTTGTTTCACACCCATAGAAATTCTTGGTGGCCATTAACAGACGAGAGACCTATAATGGGTTATCTAGAAACATAAATTGTTAAAAAGTATTTCTTTAATGTCTAGGAATGAAACTTGCAAAATTAATAGAAAAATGATAGAAAAATTATCAATGCTGCTGGTATAATCATTACTGAAGCTCCATAACTGCCTAAGCTATAATAGTGAAATTTTCTGAAGTTATTTATTCTGAAATAGTAGAAAAGTTAACAAAATCTTGAATAAAATTTATAAACATCTTTAGCTGCGTAAACTGGAATAGAGATATTTGGTATGGTTATCCTCTTATCTCGTAAAAGAAAGCATTTTATCCAAAATGGAGGAAAAGATGAAATCCTTACCTTAAATGACGTCACTCTGTCTTCGTGTCCGGTCAAGCTAGAAACGTGATTTTATATTAATCTTACCATTTTTTACTCCTGCACAAAGATCATATATGCAGAGAGCCGACTTCCATACTAGGAAAATTTGACGTCAACATCTGTCAATTTTTGCAGCAAGACAGTACAACTGAAAAGTGTCGCCAAGCCAAAAGGTAAGAACGATAAGTCAAAAGAGGGAAGGGAGCTCCACTCAATGTAGAATAGTTGTTCAACTTGGTTTACCAGGGGGTGGGTAGGGGCCTTGATCTGATATTCTACCTAGCAATCTGAGTAGAATAACTTTTATCTGTGACATTACGATTTAAATATATAGACTAATAAATAATTGCAACGTCATGTAATAAAGGTAACTAAAGTGTAATTTAGAAGATGATATACCATGTCACAGGGTTCACAGTAGCGGACTCGAGTTAAATGTTTGTTATTGTTTAATCACAGGTAATAATTATATGGAAGAGATGGAAAACGAAGTAGTTTTATATTTACAAAGTATGACAAGAAGTTAATAAAATAAACCGTTTTTAAACTTCGTTGTTTAGGAACACCAATTGTAAATATTCCAGATGAATTACAAGCTATCAAAAACCTAAACTATTTTTTAACAACAATAATAATCTGTTAACGATTTAATAATAATGTGTTCAAGTTGTACCTCATCTCACCATTGCATAACACCAACGCCTTTTCCTTGAATTTAAAATCAAAGTTAAGCTTGACAAACAGACACTTCAAACGGACAAGAAATGTATTAAAGTATTAAGTTTCAAGTAAGGGATACGTCTAAGATAAAATCAATTGTTGAATACTTCAAACAAGGTGTTGAAGCCCATTTACAGCTGTCTAAACGCGAGTACACAAACTGTGAAAGCCGATGATCGATTGTTTGTCTTATTGATCGAACAAAGGTATCGTGGGAAGTCTTGTTAAAAGTATTCATTAAAAAACACAAGATATTGATCAACAAACAAACTGAAACTTGTTGAAGATTTAGTGACAGGTTAGAAAGATTTATGACTATTTGTGTTATTTGCCGAAATATAAATGTTAATTTAGGATAATAACAACCTTTGGTAAATTGGTCGTTTGTATTCAAAAACAATTTACAGTCCAATAAGTTAAATATGAATAGTGTCTGCTTGTGATTGTATTTTCTAGTTTAATTTTTTTCATTTGTAATTTATTGCAATTAATGTTTTTATTGATAATTTATATATTTTCTTACCTAAATTGAAAGTACTCATTCTATTTTGATCATTAAATTTTACGTAACATATTTAGAGAAACTGAAACTACGAAAGCAAAAAATACATAAAGTCACAGAGAATAGATCATATTTAGCCAAAGAGTCAGCCTGCTGTCATGCCAAAATCTGGAAATTACCAGGCATCACTTTTCCACAAGCGATCTTTAACTACTCAGATCGCCCAGTTAACTGTAAGAGTGGTAATGTTGTCGTTTACAATTCGTGGAGTAGTCGTTCAATGTCGCAAACAGTACGTTTTCGACTCAAACACACAACACTTTTCTTATTACAATTACACAAATATGTGTAGAATGTATTTTATCTGTGATGAAGTTTATCACAAAAATTATAAACTAACAACTTCCCCTGGAAGTTGATTATGAAGATAAATTTAAATCAAATAATAGTTTTATTCTCTAATAAATTATAATAACGTCCCAACTTTTGCATTGTATAAAGTCTATCGATGTTCTTGCCTCACAAGCCCACATTGCGCGAAATGCATTTCTTTTCTATTTACATTTTTAATGACCCGAAATCATCTCCTAAAGTTTACATGACTAGATTACACCTATACTATAAATGAATAAAGTATAAATTTTAGTAAAGTTTCTGATATTAAAACTTATAAATACGATTGTTCTATAATATATAGTGTGATAAAAGAAAAGTGAACTTAGATATCCAATACAATCAAACAAGATAAGAACACTTAGTCGAAGCAAAAAGGAAGAATTTGACGGAAGAAGCGGTGTCAGGAAGTGTAATTCAAGAGTAGCACGTGTTATCAGAAAAGGGTGGTGAGATTAAGAAGCCATTGCCTGGTATCTAAGTGAGGGGTTAAGACTGCTCAGGGCTGAATATAGTGACGGGAGAAAGGGTAGCGAAAATGCGATTATAAATTACTCTTTATGACTCCAAGTCTAGCGATAAAACGTAAGCAGAGCCCGAGAACGTCGTAAAGATGATGGAAGCTCGGGGGTGGCTGATAACACGCCGTACGAGTTTGAATTGCAAAAAGTTACCGAGATAGGTGTACCTTTAAGCAAGTGGATTGTTGTGAATATATAGCGCAATATTCTCTTTTGCCTTATTGTTGTATAATAAATACATTGCATTGTACAAGACTGGTATGTTTACGTTAGTAGTAATTGAACTAATTTAACTATTTAATGTCTGTAATCAACACTATAACAGTAAAGATTTAAAGTTTTTCGTGTTTCCGTATTTTATTACAAGATTATTTCCACAATATATTGAATCTATTTTAAAACAAGCTTTTACGGGAAAATGTCTAAGTCCGTTATAAAATTACATGTTAAGATTTACATTGTAAAAAATAATGTTATCTTTGTAGTGGATATAATAAAAGAACGTGTTTTCAAACATCCTGGAGTAATCGCGAGAACGTCATCTTCTAGATAAACAAGAGAAACTGTCCTATGTAACTAAAAATTAAATTTTTACCTAAATCTACTCATCTTGTTTGGAGGAGTTTTTTTTTTTGTTTCCACCCGGTTTACTTTAGTCTTACTGAAGTAAGGGAAGTGAAGCGCATTTGCGTCAAACACAAGAAAGCTATTTGCAATAATAAGAAAACTACTCCCCTCGTCCTTACCGTAGACTTGACAAAATTATCTCAGTAGTAACTTGGGTCCAGTTAACTCTGTTAAAATATTTTGATGTAGGCTTTTTGGGTATATGATATACTGTAATGATATTTTCTCTGGGGTTGATTTTTCAACGTTAGAAGATAAGTGATGCGCTTAATTATTAACAGCATAGAACTTTATCTATATAAATAAACATTTATCTATACCAACATATCTCTGTGTTTGAGATATAAAAAAATACACATCCTATCTGGAAATAGTTTTAAATTAGACAGATTAGCTAACCTGGGTCCAAATCTTTAAGTCCGCTGTTCGCGTTCATATGAAGGATGTTTGTGTGGTTAGGCAAAGTTGATTTATGACGATTACAACTAAACAAAAATTAACTCCGGATAACCAAACAAGTTTAATGCTAATTATAAAGTTTCAATAAACCGTTACTCATAGTTTTTGTATTATTCATAAAGTTTTATTTTTAATTGAAATGGTGGTTAAGCTGCAAATGTAATAACTTTGTTTACAAACTAAGCGTTACTTGTAACATTTTCATGTGATAAAATTCCTTCAGGGCAATAGATAAATAGATCTAGAGTGAAGTGACAGATAAAAGTGTTTAAGTCTTCTTGATCATATCTTAAGCCTAGAACTTAACTAAATCCTATCATTTTATATAAAATCTTGTAACACAGGAATCCATCACTATAGGTACTCCAGAAAACGAAGATAAATCTTTAACTCCCTTCCTTCTTATAGTACATCCTACTTACTTTGTATAGAATGTATTGGATTACAATCTAACGTTTTAAGTAAAATGTAAAACGCTCTGTTTTCCACAATGTTTATTTTACATTATTATTGCACGTTAGTCCATTTTTAAAACAAACCCCCTTTATAATATGACATGTTATATTTAATGTGTTACAGAAATTTACGACTTAAAATATTTTCCGTTTATTATAAAAAATTAAGATAAGATTATTCTAGTTTATAGAAAGTATGGAAATGATAACACATTTTATATTTTTATTTTATTTTTAACGTGGTTTATTTCTTAATTTTAAATTAAAACATTAAATTATTTTAATAAAACTAACGTAAATACAAAACAATGGAATTTAGTTAATATAAATTTATTTAATTCAATTCAACTTTAAATCCCAAAAATCTAAAGGTTTGAGGTAGCAATTTGTAGATTTTTCCGAAATACTTTATTTAAATTGTACATAATACTAAATGATGTATCCTGTTCATATTTAATAAAAAGAAAATTAAACAAAGATGGAGGATCCAAGTTAGAGGAGAGAAATGTACCTACTATTGAGTCTTGACATATTTTGTAGTTAATATTAATATAACATTATTATTTAATTTTATTAACGTTTTAATATATTATTATTAATGCTACATACCGAGATGAATTTACAATTATTACAACATTTTCTATGTTTTTTAACAAAACAAATGTGTTTCGAGTTATTTTAAACAACGTAAACAAATGGGATTCGAATGCAATATTTATCTCTGTTTCATCCCGGAGAATAGATATCATTTATGGGCGGGGTAAAATATAGAAGTGTCGATAGAGAAGGCACAAGATTGATGATGTTGCTGGATGGATGGAGATAGATGATGACGTCATAAGTGAGGTTAGCTGTGACTGATGTGACGTCACAGCTAATGGCTCCTTGCTCATCACGATATGACTGATGACTACTTCTGTGTGTCAACATGTGTCTTCCTTTCTCTTTCGCTCTTCTCTTATTTCTTTACATCAATCACTTGTCTAACTGAAAGTACCTAACTAATTAAATTAAGTTCGCATTTCACCATGAGACATTAGCTTGAAAATTAATTTACGAAATTTCTATTTTTAAACTTTGTGTTTGCGTATTCAAACTTTATTGGAAATTAACTAACTGATTTCAAATATTGTAATGCTATTATTAGATGTACTTTGTAACATGAGCTTACAACGGTTTGATCAATTCTAAGATTTTTTAAACTGTGAAAATCCTCTGAGACTATCGTCTGCCAATAGTTTTATCTTCCAGAGATTTTTATTCGAAAGAGAATTAAATTTAAATATCAAATTTAAATAAGAAGTGCGACTCATGAGGTTCACACGATCAACATCCCAGTATGGCATACATTAATATAATTAATAATAACAACATTTTGGATCTCTAAGTACGGCAATACATAATATAAATATAAGAAGTAGGCCTTGACTTTCATAAAGTATTTTACGATTTTAAAAAATGTAGGCCTACACAAAAAAATATATTTATAATTTACAACGTTACCATATTTCCGTACTTACAGATCTAGAATATGAGAATATGATTGCTCATTTATAGATCACGTCTTTTTCGTGTAAGCCAACATTATTTAAAACAATAAAATACTTATCAAACTAGGCCCTTTTAAAACTTTTATAATTTTTGTTGCCATATAAGTCAATATTATAGCTCCAGAATATAAGACTAATAATTACTTGGCAATGTAACGCTTAATTTGTTTTTCACTTCGGCCTATAATATTTCAAATAACATTTTTAATTAATGCATGTTCAGATAATCGGACGATAATACACACCTTATGTTAAAAACATCCCACTACATTTCTATGGAGGTTAAACTGTATCAAAAATACAAAACTTAAATTAATTTTAGTTTAATATTGCCTTATAAACCTTTTAGATGACACCCTAGTTTAAAATATTGTTTAAATTCGCGTTACTATTTAGTTTTGATATTGTTTGTATATTGGTCTATTCTGGACGCTGGACCTAACCTAAAACTGTTTGAATATTGATCTAGTCGGCTTTAAAGATCAGTTTTATAAATATTGCTTTTATAGAGTTGGTTTTTATAGTAGGTAATACAAATTAAAATTTCATAAATATGAGTTGTTTTAGTCTTTACATTAAAAACGAAATTGTATCACGTATTTGCTTGTTTTATTTGTGTTTTTTTGTTTTTTTTAATTCTCCGACGTTGTACACATATTTGTATAAATTGTATAAAAGCTTTGAACCATTTTAAACACACAATACTTTGATTTTTCAAAAACGTAGGCTTTTTCGTAACTAATTAATAATAATATAGATTAAAACGTTACATAGGCCAGTTAAAACACAGTTTTTGTCTTTTTTCATATTTCAATATTTAAAAGATTAATACGCTTCGATTATCGTTATCAAGTCAATATAATTTTATATTCCTGATCTGTTTCGTGGTACTTAGTTTGTTGCGATCATAATTCACCCGCGTAGAAACAATGTAGACCTAGCCTACGTTTAAAAAAATGTATGGACCGAATTTGAAGATCAAATTAACTACGCTTTGGTTGGCAGCCCAAGGAAGTAAGTATCATTTTTTATTCGTGAGATTTCGTGTTTTTTTCTAAATAGCATGCTTCAACATTTGAAACGTATGGTCAAGTTTCATTTACCGAATTTTGCTTAACATTTGGCTTTGTTCCTACTTGCGGATGAGTAATACAGGACAACGAATACAAAATATACGTGAATCTAATAAATATTCAACAAGATAAACTTTACACAATTAGTTATGTAAACAACAACTAGCCAATCCCATGTTTTGTTTCTAAATACTTCTAAAACATTTTGTCATCGTTAAAAAATCCTTTCTAAAATTTTTTAAATAACCTACTTTTTTATTTAAAATTATTTTCTTAGTATTTTTCAGGTTTATCTAAAATTGTACTTATACTTTAAAAGATTTTCGTGAAAACGCTTTTATAAACGATTTTTCAAATAATTTATTTTAATAAAGATTTCTTGTTCTATTTAACCAAATACATTTCATCACATTTTTTGTCTCAGTACTGCTAAAAAGTGAATTAATAAGAAGTCTATTCATAAATCTAAATCATTGGTAATAGCTTGATAAGTGTTAATCAATTTATGAAGTTTGTACAGAACTTATTATTTATTTTACCACTATTGCTATTTTATTACTAATATTTTTCGTAATATAATTTACATAACTTAAAGACAATAACACAAATCGAAACTATTCAGTATTACTGTTTTATGAGAGTATTTTGAGTATCTACATTTCTCAATAAATACTGACTTCAAATGATATATTATTACAACTTCAATAAATTGAACTTATATTTCACATCATTGACAGTATAACATACTTTCATACAGTTTATTGCAGGCGCAATGTTATATATATTATATATACGTATAACGCTTGATATATAACGATTCTTTTATTGTAGTTTTAAATCAGCTTTTTAGGATTTTATCATTTGAGTTAATATGTTAATTTTTAATTTTTGTTATTTCAAATAACAAACAATATTTATTTACCGGCATTTTCTAAACTCTTTTAAGATATTATCATAGAAATATTTTATAATAGATGTTTCTTAGACCCGTATTACACTGTAAAATATTTTATAAAATATGTTTTTTAAAAGTTCTTAGACAAAGATCTTTGATAGTGTAAGGTGTTCTCTTTTATAATATATTTCTTTTGTTTTATAAAAGTTTATGAAGTACTGAATTTGATGTTATTGAACTAAATAACGAAATGGCTACAAAGTACACTTGGACTTAACTGTTAATTTCCGAATATGAATTACATGAAAGTGTGTACAACCCAAAACATGCAGAGTATAAAAATAGAAACAAAAGACAAGAACTTCATCAAAACATTGCAGATTCTATAAACATCGTGAAACCTGGTTGTACAATTAGTTCAAGACATACAAAATAAAATAAATGGACTTAGAGCCAATATTTGACAGAAAATTATAATAATTTATAATAAATTTTAATATAACTTGAAATAATTATAATAAATTATAAGTGATAATAATGTGATAGCACTCGGTGTAGTTGTACAAGTATAGAATTCTTCATCATTAATTTTAATTTGGTCTTTAAACAAATTTAAAAAGCCAAAATAAACAATTTTGAAGTTATGTTAAACAACGAAAAGCACCTCCTTTGACATAGATCTTTAACCTAGCGTAATACAAGTCGAAAATGTTTTATAAAAGAATCACTTTTCAAATCTTTTTATAATAGATGGATACCATCTTTTATAAAACATATTTTATAAAATATTTTACAGTGTAATACGGGCCTTTTACGCAGTCAAATACTATCTTTACTAATATTAAAAAGAGGTAAAATTTGAGTAACGTAGGCTAGAATTAATTTTGGATTTAAGGGTTAAACAACTCCAAAACAATAAATATTAATTTTTATATTTTCCTTAAAGCTAGAGAGCTGAAGTTTTGTACATTTATTTCTTACAAGATACATATAAAAAGTAAACTAGATTTACATTTTCTCGCGTGCTACTAAGAGGTGAAAATTTGATAACAACCACTAAAGCAATAAAAATTAATTGTTATATTTTCCTTAAGGTTAGTGAGATGAAAATTTGTACATTTATTTCTTACAACTTACATAAAAAAATGTATCATACATTGACATTTTGTCGAGTGCTGCTAATTGGTAAAAATGTAGTAAAAATGATGATTGTTATCATTTCCTTAAAGCTAGAGAATAAACCCTTACTAAATTAAGGAATTTAAAAATAAGAAACCACTATGTTACATCCTAATTAGAATAAATAAGACATATTATAATTTAATAGTAGGGCCTATTTATATAAAATAACCAGTTTGCATTTGCTTCGAAGCGAGTCACCGCGGGGGTTGGCGAGCGAAGCGAGCAGGGGGTGTAGCCCTCTAGTAACTTATAAAGGAATAGTGTAATACCAACATTAGGTTTGCAATTGACATGTAATTAAAAAAAGGAAGTTTATGTTTGGCTCTCACAAAAACTTCACGGAAAACTGGCTGCACTACTCGAAGCATTTCCTACCGATAAAACCCTTTTTCTGAATTAAAAAGTTAATTTTTGAAGTGAAACTTCTTTAGGCAGGGTAGAGAAAAATTTCGTTACGCTTAGTGCGTTAAACGTAAGGTGGTCATGTATTGGGGTGTGTGCGTGGGGGTGTGTATGTGTGTGTGAGTATCTGTCTTGGTTACAAAATTAGCAAATGTACAATTAAATATAGATACTATACTGAACGTATTTGGGTACGGGAAAACAGATTTTGATATAGAATGGGTGGTAGCGCTTTGGGGTCGATATTTTGAAAATATCGTGGGTTGCTATTATTTTATATGTTTTTGAGTATGAAAAAAAACGGTTTTGATTGAGAAAGGGTCGTTGGGTACGGAAAGCCCCAACGACAGTAAAGAGTCGAAGCGCGTCGGTATCACGATTTTGGAGTCTACATTTTGAAAATACAGAGTATCGACTTATATGTTTTTGGGTACGGGAAACCTGATTTTGACAGTTAAAAAGTCGTAACCTGAGTATAAAGGATTTAGAAAGGTTGCGCTGTAAAAGACAGACAGCATTGCAAATTTATTGACCAATATTACGAAAAAAAATTGTGTTAGCTAAGACAAACATATCAATGTAAATAATGTTTTGAATGATATTGGGATATATCTGCCTGAGAAATATAGACAGACGAATATGTAAGGTAAGTTAATTTGATACAATTAATGAACTGTGCTTATACGGCTGTGTGTTAGGTTTACACTCAAAGAACCATATGCATCATGTCACAACAAAGTTGACTGTCTGTACACTTAACTTACATCAAAAAGTGATCTAGAAACATTACCAATATAAAAGTAAGATGAAAGATTGTTGATAGTAGGCCAAGGGAGTGGAAGTGTTTTGAGATGAGATGAGTGATGGAAGTGATTGATCACGCTGTAAGAGATGAATGGTGCATACAGCTTCAGTCATTAATACATGTCAGCTGCCTCTATACACCCTGCCACTCACGTACTTTACCGTACTTTTAAATTCGCACCCTAACTTGCCAACAGTCTTTTGCCAACTATTAATTGGACCAGTTAAGCCGCAAACTTCGACTGTTACTTAACACTTTGCTGCTAATTAACTATAATACAACTCATAGATAGGTTAACACAGTTGATGGGGATAATAGATTAATCTAATAGCCTTAGGATTACAAAACACGTTTCTATAGGTAACATTATTTTAAATTTAGGCATATATTAAAAACTTCTTTTATAAAATGTGAATTGAGATTATAGTTAAATTACAAGAATGATCAACTTATCCTCATATTACCCCTTACAAATAAAGTGCGTGCAGGGCTTTAAATCATTGGCGAAAATAATTCAATAAAAAAAGAAAGAAATAAGTGCTAAGAAAGAAGCATTAGCAAAGACAATTAAATTATAAAAAGTACAAATGTTGTACAGTTTGCATCAAAGGCATTCCAGAAGCATAAGTTAACAAGGAGGCAACACAAATACGAAACCTTGACCATAAATTTGTTTTCGATCAATTGTACTTGAAATGGTGATGGAATAAAACTTAATTTGTTAAATGTATTTATTTGTTGACTGAGACAATACACATTCATTGTATGAACACGTCAATTACAAAGTAAAAGTACAATACATCATTAAATCATAATCACAAATAAACTCAGTTACATAACTAAAAACTATACAACGAACATAGTTTGGCAAACTCATATAAACTTTAAATACAGGTATAAATAACATTATTCCTAATAATTATGGTTTTTGACTTTAATACATCCATCGCTTTTAAATTCTAACGTGAGCTATTGAAAATTTCAATCTATAAAGCTTCATAGTTGCCAATTTCGATTCTATGTAATTGCAGTTTCTTTTTTGGTAGTGATTGATGAACCTAAGCAAAAAGAAAATTTTGTTGTATAGAGTGATTTCTACACATATACAATAGAGTTGCTATGTGCTCTAAACTTGGCACCATACGTACTTATTACTGCATTCTTTGCAGGTTCACTTCAGCACAGAATTATGATTGCACAAAAGTTGAAAGGCACCATCTGAACAATAGGGGTAATTAATTACATATACTGCTGTAATGACTCGTTTCTACTGAAACTGAAAATGTAATGCAAGCTGGCGACAGTCGATCAAACTCGTTTCTTGTGATCGATTCGACCTCATCTCGTGCCATCTCGTATTTATTAACAATGTAAAAATATTTGAAATAACATCAAAATATTTAGTGAAATTTTAAATTCTTCTGTGATTATCGGATTAGTCGAAAATACGAGCATATGCTCGTACTTCCATTTGTATAATACGTTTTTTCATACGTTTTGCTGCTTGAAATATCATTCATGAAGTGAATTTTGATAGGTGTTACAAAATATTTCAACAGTTTACTATATTATTTTATCATTTTCAGGTAAAAATACAACACAATATGGCCACCATTATTGATACTGTCCTTTCATAACAGTCCTATTATTAGAAAGAGAATATTTATATTATAATGACAAAAAACTCAACAAATGAGCTCTTTAGACAAATAATATGTAGCCTACCAATTTTCTTGTCGGACTCTGGAAATCTAGGTTCGTATCACACACTGTTTGATTCACAGTGCCCTTAAATGTAAGCTGATAACAATTAATCAGAGTGTAAAAATACTATATCATGACCCTATCAAATAATTGTTATTGCCATTAGCATTGTCTCACATTATAAGAGGCCTCCGTTTGATCTATGAAGAAGTGGGCAAACATTTAAAGAAGTGGATGAGAATGAAATAAAATAGAAATAAGATGTGAACCTTTACGATAAGCTGCAATAACAAACCTTAATTTTCTCTTTATTTCTCATTCGAGTGTTTGTTTGTAAAGGTTGTTCCAGGTGTGACAAAATAACTCATACATCAAATTTTTACGTTTTAAAAAGAGTTACCCTAGAAAACACTTTTTAATAACACTTGCATATTGGGGACAGTTGTTTAGGATATAATTTCGATAAATAGTTTGAAGAAAGCTTGAATTGATTTTTACGTCGCAACTCAATATAAACTGAATTTCCTGTTTTACCTTTACACTGTGGATACTAAATATAATAATCCAAATGTTCAAGTGTTATTAAATATCTTTTGAATTGAATTCACTGTAAAGTATTTTCACTCTGATCTCATTTAGTCGTGAAGCAAACAGTATTTATACCAAACAATCTGTTACCAAATGAATTATTTCATGTACTTTACACCAACAATATATTATTTAATACTCACAGATGATTTGACTGTAAATGATTTATAGGTAACGTTCATTAAAGTCTAAAAAGAAAAAGAAAAAACGACCAAATTCGTATTACCCCATTTTCTCATTTTCGTATTTATTTGGAATCGTACCATGATCACCAGGCTCGAATCCCGTGTTGGCAAAATCAGTTTTAGACATTCATGCATGACATCGAATTGTTTTCTCCTTGACATACGGGACAAAGACTTAGATCTTTTGTAAAGGGCAAAATTACAAGTTTTATATGTACACTGGTAATATGTAAATCACTGTATTACCAATTTTTACTTTCTCCACCTTAAACTTTGGAATTTGAATTTTTAGAGGAATTATGTGTGATGATGCTCCCTGAACCCAAAAAAGTGTTTTTTTGGTGGTGTCTGTCCGTGTGTCTGTAAGAATGTGTGCAGAGCTGGAGACCATACCAAAGGTCCGATTTTGATGAAATTTGGTATGTAGGTGTGCTTCTGGAATATATCCAGGAATTATTTTTTCATTTATAAATTTTTTTATTTTTAAGGGGTTTTACCCCCCCCCCCCCCAAAATGGCAAAGAACGAGAAAAATTAAAATTTCTCAAAAATGCCTCAAACGATTTTGATAAAATTTGGCTTATTTGTAGCCCTTAATGTACCCTACCATATGCAAAAAAACCGCATCTTTCTAAAAATTCTCGTTTAGGTAGTAATAATAATAATAATAATTGATTTTGAGAGGTTTTTGCCCAAAAGCAAAAGGGGTTGTTTTTCAAAATTTGTCAAAATATTGTTTCGTGCATCTATACAGGTTTAATTTACATGTTTGGTGCAAATTTGTTCGAAATCGATCGAATAGTTTAAATAATAATAATAATAATAATATAATCTATATCTATATAAAAGCCAAATCCACTGACTCACTGATCACGATTTCTCAAAAACTGCTGAACGGATCAGAACGAAATTTGGTATGTAACTTCCTCTAAGGCCATAGGTGCTCACTATGAAAGGTTTTCAAAAAATTCAAAATTTTAGGGGGGTTGGGGGGGTCAAATTTACTAAATCACGATTTCTCTAAAACTACTGAACGAATTGGAATGAAATTTGGTATGTAGTTTCCTTTAGGGCCGTAGGTGCTGATAAGAAACGGTTTAAAAAAATTTGAAATCTTAGGTAGGGTTTGGGGGGGTCAAATTTACTAAATCACGATTTCTCCAAAACCACCGAACGGATTGGAATGCAATTTGGTATGTAGATTCCTCTAAGGACATAGGTGCTCTCTAAGAAAGTGTTTTAAAAAATTCGAAATTTTAGGGGGTTTGGAGGTCAAAGTTACTAAATCAATATTTCTCCAAAACCACCGAACGGATTGGAATGAAATTTGGTAAGTAGCTTCCTCTAAGGCCCTAGGTGCTCGCTAAGAAAGGGTTTTAAAAAAATCGGAAATTTGGGGGGGGGTGGGGGGGGGGGGGGGTGAAAGTTTCTAAAACTCCCCATAATCCCAAAAATCTTAGAGTGGAATGGAATATCTTTAGGTTGTGTATTAGGTTTTAGTTAAGGTCTACGAAATCTAACTTTTTACTTTCTCACTATACTATAGTATAGAGAAAGTATAGTGATCGCAAAAAAATTGATGTTGAGATTTTTGTGGAAATATCCGATTTGGGACCCCCTGAGACCGTCTGTCTGTATGTCAGTATGTACCCTATGTCTGTCTGTATGTATACAAAGCTAGAAAGAAAATTATTCGATCGATTTCGAACAAATTTGCACCAAACATGTCAATTAGGCCTGTATACTTGCACGAACCAAGGTTCTGAAATTTTTTGAAACACAACCCCATTTTTGACAAAAAAAACCCAAAAAACCAGTTATTATGTTTTTATAAAAAAACGGCTCTAACGATTTTGATAAAATTTAGCTTATTTGTAGCCCTTAATGTACCCTACCATATACAAAAAACCGCATCTTTCTAAAAATTCTCGTTTAGCTAATAATAATAATATTTATTAGTTACTCTCCTACTTTGATGTATCCCCTCTCCTACTTTAATACAATTATGAAGATATAGTGAATCTGCTTAGTAATTTCAATATGTTTGTGAGAAAGTATGTGCCATTTTCTGGTACCGTTTGTTTTTTTCTAACTTCGCTTTATAACAATGTAATCATAATTTTTCTGTTTTCACATATTGTACTACCATGTTACGTATAAAGGTGTTCACAATTAGCACTATATTATCATGGAAAACTAATTTTACTCTCTAGCTGTCAAAATTGAAAACTTTTAAACTGCAGGTCAGAGGCTACTAGGTTCATTAAATTTCTTTCAGAGTGCACATGTCTGTAGGCGCGAGTTCAAGTAAGAGAGAGATGGTATGAATGTCTGCGCTTGACATATAAACATTTTTTGGAAGAGTGGGCGTTGGCACTACTCCGAACATGTGCACGAGAATATATTAAATCTTGACGTTATTAAGCTGTTAAGCTTTATAATATCTAGTAAATCATAGTTTGTTTAAATTGTTTTCCTACGTTGATTGCCGTTGAAAGAATGTCGTAAAAACTTTTGGGACACAGTCGTAAAACGAAAACGATATATTTACGGCTGTTCATCATCGACCTTATTATACGAGAAATGTTTAAACAATTCGGAATCATAATATTAAAGTCAAAGGTCTATATTTATCTTTAGAGTTACAGTCAAAAGTCGTGACACATTTAGTGAAAATAAAGAAGTCATGTTTTAAAACGAGGCTTAAATTGGCAATTTATGAGAGGAGAAGCTGTTGACTAGCGCTGTGACAGGTCTGAAGCTGTGACGCTGTCAGCGGTGAAAAATGAGCTCAAGTTCTGCCTCGGGAAATAGATTAGGGCCGCGTGTAAACAGCTTGACACCCGCGTGGTTATTAATGGCCGCACCCTTGACAGGGTAAAGGGCGAAACCACCTGGACAAATTATCACACCACCTTTCACCGACTAAATACTACTTTATATCTTGATTATTCTGTCCGATAAACTCTCGACATGGAATTAAATCCCACTCATGTTAACATCGTGTTTCCAACAGTCGACCAATCTGTATTCGTCCAACTATTGGAGTACAGTAATTGTAATAGTATGAAAATATCAATAAGAAACATTTTTGGACTTTATTTTGTAATCACACTAGCATGAATTAAATATTTAAAAAACTTAAATTTTTGAAGACCTTAGTAATTAAATTAAACACTTCGCCACTCATGATATAAAATATTTAAACTACTGTATCGCTAAATTATTATTAACTGTTTGTACATTTTCTTTTATTTATATTTGTATGTTATTTTTGTATGTATTATTGTTCTATGGCAACAGCATTAAAGTTTTAACAATAATTAATATTAATAATTTATGATTCGATTATATCCTGGAACATTGTACTGAAATACACGAATACTACATATTTAGCAATACTTGTTTTATTTACACTTTACCCATTACTTTT
>JAGFPH010000284.1:291099-314549 GCA_018207615.1 Philaenus spumarius | reverse complement strand
TTTTTTAAATTTTATTAGATTCCTGAAATTGATTACTACAATAAAGTACATGAGTGTTGCGCAGACACTTCATATTCAATTTAGATGTTTCCCAACAAACAACGTGAGATTATCCTATAACAAAGGACGTGAACATCCTGAGATCGGTTAGGTTAGGTCTGAAGGATTAGGATGCTAAGGTGACAAGCGGATTTTAATCTCGGCGAATACAAACACAGCAATATAGAATTACACTCTACACCGTTTATTACTATAGAAAACCTTCCTTTTCAATCCTCTTTGGATAGGTAATAAAATCTTTCATAGCAGCTGTTAGAGGCCATATTGGATGACAAGATGGCGGCTTGACACCTTGGTGATTAGTAGCCATGACAGAGACAGGCTGTGTGTTTTGGCCATTATGAGCACGTCAGTAGACCATTGTCGGCAGGCATTATTACACTTCTCATGCTTAAACCCTTGTCTTAGCGCGACCTACACAAAAACGAGACATTTAACTTATCATCAAGTAAAATCCCTGTGTAAGAAACACTAAATATACATAACTCATAAATTACAATGAGGAACTATATGTACAAAACACTGTTCATTTTATAATAGGCCTACACAGTAAATTGTATTATGGTGTAACAAAATGGAAATTTTTTAATCATTTGGAGTCACAGTTTTACTCGCAAATGTTGTCAGAATTATAAAACAAAAACTATTTATACTAGAACCATCATGACTAAAATTTGGAGATTTGGAGATGATTCGTTTGAGGTATTTGATTGTGCACACAATACTAAAGTCATTTTATATCAAAGACGACAATAAGCAATTTTATAATAATGTTTATAAACTCAAATAGTGCAAATTGGGTCATTTTCTAAATAAATAAACCAATGCATCTGTATGTTTTTTAAAATTTTGGCTCTATCAATCTACAACAATAATCCAAACATGAAAAAGATAGAGAAACATTTTCGTGTTATTTATTATAATTACATAGTTGATATATTTACTAGCAGAAACTCTTGCATGCCAATCCCCTACATTACTTCGTGAGAAGAGGTTTTTTTAGAGTTAATCGTAACATCCTCAGCTACTGCAAGCAAAAGAGTCACGGTTATATCCCAAGTAGAATTTGAAAACTTCATCCAGCTAAAGATATTGTCTCTCCCTACCTGTAATTATATCTTAGCAGATCCTCTGTCCTATCACCTTTGCTCAGTTCTCTAGATCACAACAAACTATAATACCTAAAAAGATATAATTTGATAGCAAATGAGTACCCGAATATATTTTTGTTTTGATTCATTCTAGTTCAATAAAAATCAATAATTATTTAAGAATTTTTCCAATTTGAATAACATGATATTCTATTTTTAAAATGGCACTATACTTAATTAAGCAAACAAATTATCATCTGACAACAATACTACAGCATATTTTTAACTAATCACAGACACGTGAGAAAAGTTATAAAACAATAGTGGCCAGTTGCAAAAATCTTAATTAGAAAACTCCAGACTGGCACTATATAATATAATATAGCAATATTCATTGAAATTGCACAAATATTAATTTAGTTGAGATTGAGTGAGTATTTTTTATAATCACTTTTTCAATTTCTCCAAAATGTAAACTAGTTGTGACAGTTTAAACTACTTTAGTTTTGGATGGAGGTATACAAATTGTTGATGATACGTAATAAGACAGAGCCAGAGGGTCTGTTCATTATTATATAAGGTTAGAGACACAACAGCTGATTATCTTCAACAGTTCAACAAAAAACCAATCCTTGATTACACTTTAAGTTATGTTTACAACTTCGTTCTAATCGACTGCTGAAAACCTATGAGCAAGACCCTCTAGTACCTAATATTATAATGGTTTCGTCTATAATATGAGATATAAATATAAGGTTAGGGAAGAATATAAGGTTCAATATAAGATTGATTAAATCTACTACAATGTTTACGGCATGCAACTTTATACAAACTCTCCAGTTTATTCTGTTATGACAATGAATATAACGTCCCGATTCAATGTCTTAAATAGTATTTTCAGGCCACTAACGAATTTCTAAAATATAAAAGATATCACTTTTTATCCACGTAATTCTTCAAACCTAACTACTGTAGCCTATACAGTTCCTCTTAAAAGTTATTCATATTCAATTTGTACAGTTTTACGGCGATTCAGATAGTTCTTATTAATATCGTAATATTTCTCACTCTGTAAATCTGAGACCTAAACTGAAAAATTATAAAACTAAAACCTATTTTTTTAAACAATCATAAAAAATACATTGGAATAAAATTAGTTAAACTGTATTATGTCTATTCCAGATAGCCTACTATAAAACTTGTTATTTTACGGTTTGAGGTAAACATTTTAAACTTATTTCTGAGTAATTCTAATCTAGAGAAAACAAAAAATTGGTAATGTGATTAACATGAAACTAGAGGATAAATAACATTAAACATTTCCAATTACCAATTTTACCCAGGCAAAGTGGGACAATTACTTTCAATTAAATTACAGATAACTGGGTAAATTGTATTAAACTGGTTTGCTCTTTAATCTGACGAAACAATTCCGATACATAAAATAATAAATAACTTGAAATCACTGTTTAATCTTTTCAGATAGAAGGAAACCGAGTGAATAGGTTGTGATTGGGAGATTGTTTTGTTGGCGTGCGGAACAAAGCTTTTATTGATTGAAGGAGGAGTTATTAATGAGGAACAACACGGGGCCAAATGTGATGGATCACTCACCACATCCATCATCCGCACTTCACTTCACTTTGGCAGACATTTATCTTCGCGAGTAAATACCACATCATCAACTTGCCTGTCACCCTGACTCAGTTCGCCAACAATAGACACCCATCAACGTCCTGGAAATCTTTATCCAACTTCTAACATTTATTATAGCTTTAGAAAACTGTACAACAAGTTATTACAATCGATCCGCTATAGGAAAAGTTAAGTTTAGACTATATCACTTTTGGAAGTTCGTCATAATTATTGTTATTTTCTGTAAAATAAAACTTGTAAAACATTTTTTTAATATTTTGTTTGAAAAATTAAAAGTCTTTAAGTAAAATTTTGAGCCATAGATAATTTGTTTTAACGACATTATTTTTTTATTTTTTACAAGATTATGGATTAACAAAAATATTTGTTAAGTCTTTTGTAATATTGGTAGCATTTTTCTGATTTCCTTGACTAGCAAATTTAAATACTTTATTGGCATTTCAGAAAATTGAAAATACCTATTTTTGAACAGGCAGTGCATTTCTGATGCCAGTTGTAATTTAATATAATTACTTCAAATAACACCGTTATCAGCAGTGTACTGAGCTTTATACTTAGTCAGTATCTGTTTTTTTTATAGTAAGACCCAGGGATTTATAAATTACCAGGTATGTGTTACGCACTCGTATATATATTATTAATATTATGTGTGGAGTAGTATCTGTGAAGTGTATCCTCATTATTTATAGTTGATAAACTTCAGGAACAAAAAAAACAAACATGGTTGACAATACCAGAATAAATAAGTGAAACAATTACCACCTCTGCAAATAAATAAAAGAAAAATTCACACTTAGTAAGTACAGGAATTCGAGTATTGTAGTAGTGAAAGATAGCATTTATAAGCACTTTATTCAGGCTATGTAGCAACCATGTGAATTCTACTCCGGAATTAGAAAAAAACAGTGAATGTTTTTAAAAAGTTTTACGAATAGTATGGTAATCTAAAACCATAACGTGTCTTGAGTCGCATAACATACCTTACTTTAATTATTTACTACTTCAGTAAAAAACAATAATCTTTTTGACTCACTATTGAACGTGGAATTTACTCCCTAGACGCCTCAGCCGTTAGACCATTCTTGCCTCGTAGCCTATAACTACACTATATTTTTTAATTTATTAAAAAGAAAATTTCACTAGTTCAAATGTACTTGTAATGGGTTTATTTTATATTTTAACATATTTATATACGAGTATCATGTGTATGAAACCACTAATGTTGTAAACCACTTGGTTCTTACTTAGGTATAGGCCTATCCAGTCAATATGTACATTTGAGATAGGAAAAAATCTGAACTTTCTGAAACTTCGGGGTGTTGTTTGGTTTGGTGTTGGTTTTTTTTTTTTTTGCAGCTGGTTAATTTACCTGAAATGTTCACCTGAAATTTGCAGTGGGTTAATCAGGGTGATCTTTTGGATATAACACTACAGGTTGGTCACAAACAATACCCCAAAGTTTCAGAAAGTTCCGATTTTTTTTCCAGTGAGCCCCGATTTACATATTGACTGGACTATTATTTCTTTTTCCTCACATTAAATACGAGGAATTTCCACATTAAAGATTACACCCTCGCTCGTCCTTACCGTTAACTTGACAACAGATCCAAGTTGTATTTTATTGCCGCGCAATGTATACTGGTCTCTTCTGATTTAGTTCAAGATTAATGGGTAGCATTTTTTGACATGCCAGTGGGCTCTCTGAGTATATGATGTTTTGACTGTGATGCAACAAAATATTAATTATTTGATACAGCAAGCAACAAATTATTAATTATACGATACAGCAAGCAACAAATTCAACCAAAAGTAGCCTACTACTAACCAAACTGAGATTATATGTCATACTTACCAGAACATATAGGCTTTGACAATTTAGGTTTTCTATGTTTGTAACTATTAACTTAACACAAAAAAAATTCAAATTAAACTTTTAATAAAGTTTTACCATCTCGCTACACCTATTAAGAAGGGTTTTGCACCTTTGCAGCTTACGTGTTCCACATCAAACAACCATAATTCATAAAACTTTATTACACATTATATTTCACCTTTCAACATCTCCTAGGATTCTAGTAGTGCAATATATGTAGAAACTAAACCACTATTAAACCTTTGCACTTTTATTACTAGATATCATTATTTTATTACATTTTTTTTCTTAATGTCTTTACTTTATGCATAGTATATTGGAAGAAGGCCAAAACCGAAAGCCAGTAACTATGTTCAAACTTAAGCATCTGAAGCTGATTAAACGAACACCATTACTCTTTCGGCCACTTTGCTCCTAGTTTTCCTCCTTAATTTATTTATAGTTCCTTGTTCATTTCGTGTTTATAGTTTAATTATTTTATTTCATTTCAGAGTTATGTTTGTTTCCTGTTGTATTGTTTGCAAGATGCTTCTCGGAAGGATATTCTCGCAACTTGTTGTTTTCTGTAGTGATTATTTTCCTGCAAGCTTTGCTCACCAACCCCCGGGGTGACTCCCCAACTGCACTGAAACAAATACAAACAGATTATTGTATAGTCTGATATTTTACGGAAATTACTGTCCTTTAGGACAGGTGCACTTAGATTGGGGTTGGATGGTGGATGTAGCTTGACCTAGATCCTGACGCATGTGCAGTAGGACCAGATGTTTTACGTGTATGACGGACACTTTTTATACAAAGTGTCACGGAGAAACCTTCAGGACTTTTTTGTTCTACTAGTGAAATTAAATAAAAAAGTTCTTATAAAAATAGGCTCGGAAATGCTTCGTTTTCCAGATATCCACAATTTTTTACAAAAAAAATCATATCTAAAGAACGGTTTGCCTGGTTAAATTCAAACTTTTCATAAAGTTTAACCTACCATTCATCTATCTTAAGAAAAATAAACGATTATATCCAATCATGCGTTTCAAAATGGCGGCTGTTTGAAAATTTTAAATCTAAATTACTCGAAAACATTTTTGTAGCCCTTTTGATTCCCTGTCGGATGGTTAAGTATCAAATCAATCGGATGAATTATAATAGTTAAGTTATGTGTAATAATTGGTTTGTTTAACTCGGCATCTTATACCAACACAGAAAACTCAGCAATGTTGTATGTACATTTGCTGTCATTATCTTTATCTGTTTTCATATTTTCATACAGCCGCCATTTTGAAACGCATGATTGGATATGATCGCTTATTTTTCTTAAGATAGATCATTGTTACATTAAACTTCACGTTAAGTTTGAACTTAATCAGTCAAACCGTTTTCTAGATATGCATTATTTTGTAAAATAAAAACAAAATGGTGGATATCTGGAAAACAAAGAACTTCCGAACCTATGTTTATGGGAAATGTTTTTCTTTAGAACACATCCTGAAAGTGTCTCCGTGAGACACCCTGTATAATGATAGATGTTTATTTTGATTATAGTGTGTCCACTAGTATACAATAATGTCGTTATTGTTATTGATAGTTAAATAGTTCGGTAGTTTATTACTATATTGATTTCAGTTTGACACTTAATTAGAGATTACATTTTTCATCAGCATTTACATTAAAAAAATGGGGGTTTGCTGAGAAATAATTTTTTAAATAATTTAAAAATTAGTGCTTAACATCTGTTTTGTTATTATAGTCTAGAAACATAAAACAAATTGTCACAGAATCAAATTTTAGGCCAACTTTCAAACAGACTAAACTATAACCAGAGCTTTAGAATTTTGTTCAAGTTTAATGGTTTTTATGGCAGTTAGTTTTAATTTTAAATTTGGATAGGCAGGAAAGAACAGAACCCTTATAGCTCCGCTCGTTTGTCATTCGGTTTACTACAGCCGATTTTCTCCTGAACGCATAAAGATATCACTAATTAAATTTGGCACAGTTACGAAGTATGCTATCCCGCATACATTCCAATGTTATAAATCAACACATATTGTGTATGAAATTTGTACACTTAAGTTTTTTATTTAAAAAAATAAATATTTTATTGCTTGAAATAACATTATCAACTACTACAAAAGCGAGTGTAAGTCCGTACTTACATATACACATACGTGCGTACATATGTACCTGAGTAACATATAACATAACAGCTGATTTCACCCATCATCTGTAATATACTTAAACAAAACCCAGCTTAGATTATACTTTGGGGTTGTGTTTACAACTTCAATCATAATTTCTCGTGAAGTTGATTTTTTTTAATTTGAGTTATAGAACTAATGTATACTATAGGCCTAATATGTACTTTGAGATCATAAACTGTATACAACCTTATATCATCAATATGTTCGTTTATACAAATTTAAAGAAAAGATAGGTACCTATTCGTTTAACTTCGGAAACATTCGTTCCTCTTCGTATGACATATTTGATTATTAATTTCTTCACTGTAATATTAATAACTTCTAAATAATTTGATCCATCAATCTATATAAATAAAAATGTAAATGTTTGTTCACGATCTCAAATCTCTGAAAGTTCTTCATCGATTACTTTCAAATTTTAACACAGCATTACATTTGAATACAATCATGTTTTTATATACTTTAAAAAAAAAACAGCAGCACCTATTGAAGATAAAAATTTTAAAAATAATAATATACTAAATATTTTACTAAAAAATCCAACAACCGGAAGCACATTTTTTGACCGAAAGTAACTTTTTTTTAGATTTTTCGTACGAGAATGAAACTCTTTTAGAGTTTTATCTAACAAAATAAATGTAGGATATTATTATTCTGCATATTTTGTTTTTTTACATGACCTTATAGCTCGCTTGGTTCCCTCAACATATTTCAAAACGTAAAATACCATAAATGTACCAAGTTCAAATCCATGAGCCGGGGCTTGAGGCTGAGTAACAAACAAATTCTACTAATATGTTCCATACACATAGGCAGCTATTCAGCGCTACTTGAGTAGAACAATTTCCCAAATAGTTGGTTGAAACTCTAAAACATATAAAGTTAATTTTGGAAATTCACTCAACTCACGTCAGCAGTTCAGCTGCGTGGTCGATTTATATTAAGTATTTCACGAGATGTTGTTATCATTTTAGTAAAACTTTCAAGACTGCTGAACGTATCCAGTTTCATTGAAATTATATAAGCTGTATTACTTCGAAATTATAAACACAAAACTACTTAATTGATCTGATAATTGTGACAACCTATTTATTATGTATTGTCATCAAATCATTTTCAATAGTACAGTTAAGGCAGTAATAAAATATCCAAGAAATCCTCTGCGTTGTCACGAACAATGCTATTCGCTGCATTGTATACTACATTGTTAAAAGGAAGCATTATTATAAAAGTGGAATTAGCAAAACATAGCCGGAGGGAGTTAGTTGCGGCCTCGCTTAGCTTGTAATTTATACGTCTTGTATATCATGCTGTGACGTCACTAATGGCTCTCTAAGGATTAATATGTCATCTTACTTCAATCTCTGTTACAAATACAGCCTCTCAGTCATTCCGAGTTCAGCAATAGAATCTGACAGGTACTCGTAAGCGTATAGTAAATCCCCAGTAGGATGGTCTTTGACAAACAAATTTTTACGCCGCCGTCGGGGGTTACTTAGTTTGTATAGTTTACGCGTTAAATTCGTGAAATCGTACTGTAAATCGATGTGTTCTCGTCTGTACAAGAAAATGCTTAAAAGTTTGTTTAAATTATAAAAATGTATTATTTGTTTTGTGCTAAAATCTGGAATCCTCTTCCACGATTTAAAATAATATTTTACATTTTATGCCGCAACCGTCACTGAAAAAGAACTAGTTACAACAAAAAGACAACAAAAACAAAAAGAGTTCCACGACAAAAAAGAACCACTCGAACAAATACGAAACCCTGGTGTTCATAAATATGTCTTATTACTGACATATTAACCATATTTAAGAAAAATGCATTAAATTGTATCGATCATTATAGATTTTGTAGTTTTTACAGAAAAATGTATAACTCAGAAACGAGAATACATACTTTAAAAAAATCTTATATTTTATAATAATAAACATAAGGCCTATAATTGCCATTCAAGAGATATAACAACTTTGTGGTTGTAGTAATACAATTAGTTAAATAGAGAGACAATTCTAGTTGTATTTTTACTGTAAAACTAGTGAACAAAGTAAGATATATAGATCAAACGTAGTAATTTATAAATATAGCTGATAGTTACCGGTACATTTATAAGCCCTAAAATTATGCCTTTTGTTACACTTATAAAAACTTATTGTTTCAAATGTCTTTAAATAGTGTACCTATAGTTTATATTACTAACAACTTTATTAGTTTAATGCGTAGTTTATTATTCTTTAATGATACCCAATACATCAATATTTTTATAAGTTTTTATGTCAGATCGATCTAGTCTATAAAATTCAATTTCTAAATGTTGTGGTGGAGGGTTCGTCTCTAATTTCTGACTACACGAAATATTTGTCATACCAAAAATACATTACTTTAATATGCCTTCATCTGTCGATATGTGTATGAGGTAGTTTTTAAATTGTCTCATCGGTTCTAAAAGTACACCATAAAATCAACTTCCCTTTGCATTTATTAATAACATTTAAAATTTCCTGAAATTTTAACTCATTTAATTGTTTTCATTGAACTTTGAGCAGAGGGGAGGAGGATTTACAGACGAAAATCGAACGTAGATTAACTATTTCTAAACGGAAGGTTGATGTACGTTCTGGTATTTACATTTTTATTATTTTGTGTCTGAAAATGTTAAATAATTTCACAAAAGTTGTTCTTAAAATTATTTTGTTCTTGTGCACAACTTTCTATTTTCAAAATGAATCCGAGCTAATTTTAAACCTAATAAAATGAAAAATTAACGAAGTACGTTAATGCAAGATATTAACGGTGTGGTCTTCCTAACGCTATTTAAAATGAAGAAATTATACCCTTCAATTACTGTAGTACCATATTTTACCGCTCGATAGCGACATACAACAGAACTTGTTTATCATAGGCGAAGGACAAATTTTCCGATGTAGCTACATTTTGCGATAACAAAAATGCCTACTTGTCCAAAGTTCTTTCAATCTATTCCTACGATTTTATGAAGTTTTGGAATCTTAATAATTGGCTAATAATATCTTATTATTTAATCCGGTTGTTTGTTCGTTTTACGTCAAATATTCCTTATTGTTGTGTACATTTCTGTTACAACAATCATATTAAATATGTAAATATGATCTATTAACAGATTAAATCTATATAAATAAAAATGTAAATGATCGTTTGTTCAAGATCTAAAATCTCCGAAAGTTCTTTACTGATTTCTTTGAAATTTTGACATAACATTGCATTCGAATCCAGGAGTGTTTTTATAACCTTTTTGAAAAACAGCGCCTTCTCTTGGATATGAAATTAACACAAACTATAATTATTTTACAGCAATGGGAGCGCCATAATAAATAATAATAAAATATGTTCAGTATTGATACAGTAATCAGCTGTTTGCTTTAATATTTTCA
Source organism: Philaenus spumarius (assembly GCA_018207615.1). Taxonomy (NCBI): domain Eukaryota; kingdom Metazoa; phylum Arthropoda; class Insecta; order Hemiptera; family Aphrophoridae; genus Philaenus; species Philaenus spumarius. The sequence goes on along the minus strand of JAGFPH010000284.1, from coordinate 304,263 downwards.
TTAACAGCTGATTTTAAATTTTGAAACAATTATATGTATTTCTAACATTTAGGTTAAGTTTGTGTTTAACTAAAGACTTGAGCCATGCTGGTTCTATTAACCTTTATTAAAAGTTCTATTATAAAATATATACACTAATTATATTTGGACCTTTAACATTATTTACCATCTTAGCTTGGAGGTTATTATTATAAGCTACAACTTTATTATAAATAAAACATAATAATATGTGTATAAAGGGTTCCAATGGGGTTGGCAGGTTTAGCACGCAAGAGTCTCCCATAGTAACAAATAAAGATACTTGTACGAAAACATTTACAAAGTTGAGGTATTAAAAACAATTTTTATCAAATCTTTTATTATTTTCGATAAAAACACTTACAAAATCAATTACTTTAAGTATTTATCTTCTAGAAATTATTCTCCACTTATCTAATCTCGTTAAAAATCTCTAAGAGTCTAATTGTTTTTGTGTTCGTTAGCGACCCTTTTATTTAAAGGGGATTTCGCCATTTAATGATTTCCTAATTGTTACAAATGTTTAAGAATGTGCATTGCTTCCTTCCCACTCTTATTTATGACTAGAAGGGGCGTAGACTTACTGCAATTTGTCACCCTTGTGTCGGCTCATTTTATATTATTAAAACGATATTTAGTTTCCGGCTGTCAAAGTTTTAATGCATGACAAATTGGTGAAACGCCGACAGTGAGATACTGTAGCCTGTGCTGGAAATGTGTTCATTTGTCTTACTTTAACAATTTATGCGTTCTTATTTAACATCTTTGCGGAGGAGTTCAAACTAGTAACATTGTTTTCTTGTATATACAAAACATTACACAATTACGTGTTTTATTGTTAAAGCATTATTGAGGCGAATTAAGCTAAATCAATTTTATATTGTTTATTAGAGTTTGTTTTTTCTCTCTTTCTAAATATGTTCCTTGCAAAAAAAGCTTGAACATGACACTTATTTTCACGCCAGCGTATTGTTTACTAAATTTCAAGAAATGTATTTTTAGCAATGGATAAAGAAGATGTTTTTGGCCAGAGTTTGGAAATGCGTATTCTGGCTTTATAATTTGTATTTATTTATCGTTTTATAAATATTGCGAGATATTTATTTTACATCAATATTATTATATAAAGAGGTAAAATTTGTTTGTTCTAAAGATATTTTATTAGGATTCTTCCCGGCAAATTTTAACAATTGTTGCCTCTTTTTTTTTTTTTTTGTTAGATCGCACAAAGTTAGAAAATTGCTATTTTCTGCTTGAAAACAAAAAAATTATAATTTGTATTGTATTTTGCCAATGAATGTAAAACAACTCACCTTAAAAACTTCCGTTGTTTTAAATCGCGTTTATATATAGTAAACTATACAAATTCTGAATCGTAAAAGTTCAACTGTATTCAAATACTCAAAATTAGTTGAATACATTTTAAATAATTTGCATAGATTAAGTAAATAAGTATAATAATACGTAATACATTTCATACGATATAACATTAATAATAAACGAAAATAATGGTTCTTGTCAACAACTACACGGTTCTTTCCCTTCAGATTGTAGTAAATAAAAACAATAGTTAGGCCTATTCATATTTTAAGTTGCAAATTAATAATACTGTACATTATTGTACACCTAAACAAAAACTACATTTGAATTTATTTATTATTTTTGTTTACTACTTGCAAAACCAGTTTAATCCATATACTATATTTTCAATTTCAAAAGCTTTTAAATCTTAAATCTTCAAAAGACTACTTGATAAAAGGTGATGCAAACCCTGTTAATTCGTTTTTTTGTTGTTGTCCCAATACTGGTTTTTTTTTTTTTTTTCTTACCGTATGGAGCTAATTTATTGGTTTGAATAAGTTTATCTCTTTATAAATCATGCTCATTTTGTTTTATGTTTTTATCCATGCTTGGTTTGGAATGAAAAAAATGGATGCCAATAATGACATACTTCGTTGTCAAGACAATACCGAAACAGTCTACACTCGATTCCACGTTCACCGTGCAGTACAGGTCTTACGGGAGAATAGACATGCTACTACCATTACAAGGAACATCAGCACGTTTATTGTCATGCGGGTTGCGTCAACTGACCGAGCATTGCATGGGAGTTGATGTTTTTTAGTTGGCTAGTATCAGCGACCAAGGAATATTATAGACTGGCAATGTCGCGCAAGGCTTGAAGCCGATTCACCTATGAGAGGTGGGGATGAAAACGTCCGACTCCGCTACTTCCGAGCGTCAGCGTTATTGTAAGTAGAGATAGCAACGTTGTGATTTAAGATGCAGATTGTGGGTTTTTTAAGTGAACTAATTAAGGGAAAAGGTTTTTATATGTTTGCAGACTAGTTTTTATAGTATTTGAGTAAATAGTTAGTATGATTAGTAATTATTAGTTTGATTGGAATTATATTTTTAGTTCTCTTTCATTTGTTCTACATTTTGTCTATTTAGCGAATATTTTTGTGAGTAAAGTTAGCAAAATTGCGATTTAAGATGGATATTGTAGTTTTATATTTTATTCTAGGGCAAAGTTTGCTTTATAGTTATAATTTTGAATAAAGTGTTGTTTTCTTTCAAAACCACATAACTCATTCAGTTTCCTTATTGTTATTGTTCTTATTATACAATTTTAATATATTAACAATTTTTATTAAATTATAATTACTCGGACCATGAATGTATGGTACAATATAGTGATAGAACAAGCCATAGCACTACAAATTAATGACAAAACTTGTAGATACAGTAGATTAGCTAGATTCAGTAGATTGTGTTCAGGTTTTATTTTATCTAAATTAGCGATGGTGTCAGCGCGCCGGCGCCGGTTCATAAAACAATCAAACCAACTCGTCACTATACCACAGCCTACAAGCTAAACTAAGCATTTTACAAAGAAATGTAAAGAATATTTTTTTCTTTTTTGGTTGATTTTCAACAACTTTTACGCTTTGACAAATTACCTGCACAAAAAATTCAAAACTTTCTCGCTGTGTCTAAACTGCATGTCATATGTCTAAAGACAACGTTGACTTTCTTTGTTTTATATTTTTTCCCGTTACATAAAATATATTTTTCTATTTTTGTTTGATACCGTCAGCACGGTCACAGTGTTTTAAGCAATATTTTAAAATTTCAGAATTTTATCTCAACACTAAGTGTGTGTTCAAACGGTGTTAATGAAACGCGGTGAATTAAATAAAATGTGTACCAGTCGCAGACAGAGTATCCGGTGTTTTCACCTAAGAGTGGGCGTGGTCGGCTTCAACTCCCGTAATGCGTTGTGCATGGGCATTGCCAGTCTATAGTATTCCTTAATCGCTGGCTAGTATAGCTGAGACTGTCGTATGGATAACATGGCTTATGGGCGCTCTGTACTGCACGGTGAACGTGTAATCCAGTGTAGAAGAAACATGGAAAAAAGCAATGGTAAGTTTACCAATATCTTATGGTTTTAGGCTTATTGTGTTAGTATTTTCACATTTCTAGTTGGTATTTTGTGATATTTGCCAATATTAATAACCTAAGTAGGTTTAAATAGTTTACAAGCTCCTCTGAAATGTAATTATTCAGTTCATCAGGTATGTATAATGTAATCATTCAGTTAGGTACAATGTACTCCGGTTTCAGTTTATTGAGAAACGAACATTAAACTTTTCCTCCCAAACTTGGCGTTTCTGAGTATTTTTGTCAATAATAAATTCAGTGGCCGATAAGTTTTGGCCATATTTCAATCATATGTTAATAATGTTTTGCTGTAGATTCAATGTATTTATTTCCACTTTTTCAGCAAAGCACCTGAAGGGTTCCCTACTCTCTTACTCCATCAAAATGTAAGCATGGAAAGCGGAGCGTTATCAATGCAAACTTCGAGAAAGATCCAGTAAAGTACTACAAGGATGCGACCTTCGAATAAAAAAAGTACTTAGGCCTTATACTGCAACATGTAACTGTATCTTGAAGTCTTAAGTTCCTAACATCGAGGTATAGTAAAAATGTCCGTGTGTGCCGTGCTGCGTTTTTTGCATAACGTATTACAAGAAAGTAGATACTTTGAACAAGGCGTGACTCCACCAGAATCTGTGAAGCACGATATTTACAAAAGTAATGGGTTTAAGTTTAAAGACACGCTGTAAGAAACGTTGACGGAGAGCTGAATGTACCTATGAGTTTTTTTAGAAGTATTTCTAACAACAATTTTAACATCAATTTATATGCAGCTTATTCTGACAAATGTTCCTCCTGCACAAATCTTGAGAATAATTAATCTTAAATGAAATAAAATAGAAAAAGAAGAGTCGAACGTTGACCTTTTGGCCCATGAAAAGAGGTCTAATGCATTTTATGATAAATTTAGAGAAAACGTTAATAATGCAATAATCCTTAGTTGTTATTGCATAAAGAATTTAGTATTTCCGAAAGTACTGTACCCGACCAGAAGAGTACTATCGACGCCAATTATATTTATATAATTTCAAATTGTGTCAAGGGAGAGCAGGGTCTTCGAGAGGGGGGGGGGCAAAAGGGGCACAACGTTGATTATTGTATCAAACGTTTGGTCTGAAGACGAGTGTCTGTAAAGAATTGTACATTTTATTGATCAGTTCTTGTGCAAAGAGAACTATTTTTAAATTTTGATACAAATACTCTGAAATCATTAAGCAAGAGATTGTTGTAAATAAAAAACGTTCAAACGAAAATGTAAATAGGGATTATTATATTAAGGAACCTAAAACCAAAGATGTTAACCTGTTTTGCTGCTATACTTTGACGAAAAGTGAGAGGAAACCTTTAAACTTACGTTCTACAAAGAGGTTTTCGAAGGAATAAGAAGCAGAGAGAATACCATTCCACCAGAGAATTAAGAAAAATGGATTTTCCTTCGGTAGAAGATGATGGAGCATAAGACTATTTTAAAACAAATTGATTTAATCTTTTTGAATTTGTGTTATCAATTTTATACTGATTACTATTTTGTGTAAAACTATTTTAGAACCAATAATAATGATTTCTTAGTCTAATGCTCTTGATTAAATAGATGTTGCATCTTAAGCCTAAACAAAAATTGCGTCTCATACAAAGACATTATTTGCCTTTACATAAGCAAGACCTATTGAATCCACTATTTTATTAAATCATTCACATCATTAAATACTGTGATTATAAAACCGATGACTGAAAAAACATATTTTTTTCTTCATTTTGTATATTTCCGACGTTCTTCCACAATAACACTTTTTAAACAGTTTTTCACGATTTCTCGAAAATGTTTAAACAAGCATTTTGTGATTTTGCCATTTGTCTACGCAAATAAGGATAAATGTTTTACATTCAAAATAGACAAATTGCATTAATGAACTATAAAGAATTTCACGTGAATATCATGTTGAAATTGACAGCAATCAACGTGATTAATATTAACATGATTCTTGCAGACATTTTTAATTGTAGACTCTCTTCATCTGATCACTAACCAAGCGAGGCCGATAACGTAGATTATACAGAAAAATTATACAGTAATTACTAAGTTAGAGGTCAGATGCTATTATTAAAACTCCTCCACAATGTAACTACTTTGAAGAAAATAAAAACAAGCAAGTACGACGCTGTAAGAAAATAATGAATTTTTCAAAATGACTCAGTAATTCTGGTAACAAAACTATTCTTCAACCTAACAGGATAAAAAAACATTTAGTTTAGAGCAGTGGTGAATAAAGTACAAATACCAAACTAGTAGCAACAAAGTGGTACACATTCGATGACTAGATTCATGTGGCTGTTGTTTACAATTGCACAACATTTAGAACTAATCTCAGTACGGATTGATCGTTGAAACTGTTCAATAAATAACCCACGGAGAAAACAACTGGATTTAATTATTCCACATTGTTCGAGTAATCTCAACTACTCGTGCGCTGATAAAAAGGCAATCGATGTCATCCCATCCAACCGTGTTTACCGGATATCAGCTAGGAATAATTACTGCCACAATTCCATTTTTGTTTCAGTAACGCCCTACGCTTCTATTTATTTATCATGTCAGGAGAAAACTAATGTTAGGTCTTAAAATAGAACATGATATTAAAATATATTTAATTTGAAGGGTAAAACTACATGGAAGGAGTTTTAATACAGAAATTCGTAAATATAAAAAAACAAGTTAGGGAATAGTTTGAAAATGCAATTTATCTCAAAAGAAAAATTTTAAATAGTTTATCCGTTGGAATATTTCGATTGTTGGTAGAAATTGTTGTAGTGGCATTTCCTTTAATGCCATTAAAATATAGTTTTTAGTTTAGAAGTTTAGTTTAGGAGTAGATCTAGTCTAAATCATGATGATTCTTTTTAACCTTCATTATATGACACTTGTTTTATCCTGTACTTTGTCATTTCATTTCGACTTTTAGTAGTATTGAGGTTAGGTTAACTTTACACCTTTATTTGAAAAAAAAACATACACAAACAGTAAGCAGTATGCTAGAATCTCTAATAATAGTTAAACATACATTTCTCAGAACAGAGAAATAAATAGCAAAGTAGAGAACTTAATCAATAATATTAGATTTTCACAAAAATAATCATGATTGTATTCATATACATCTATAGTTAAAAAAATCAATCCAGTTAAGTCATCCCCACAATTTTATTTTCTGCACACGCCCCTGGCCCCCTAAGACCTTCTGCACAGCTAATTTTAGCACTACACCACTGCATACAAGTGATTAGATCAAATCCATATTTACTACACATCTACAAAGTGCAATCAATGAAACATTAAAAAATAACTTTAAATTTGATAACTCGCTTAATTTGATGTTGCTGGAAATTGAATAGAAAATGCTGACAACATAATAGTTAGTTATAATAAATTCGGTATACCGAACAAATACTTACTTTGAGTGCCCATGCCAGAAATTATAACTATTTAATTATCAGTATATGGTAAGCCTTATTAATGTAGTTAACTTTAGGAATTATCGTAGTGTGCGATATATGTTCCGTGAGAGAGGAGGTGTGTGCGAGGCGAGGCGGAAACAGCTGATGAATTTATAGCAGAATAAGTTAGTCTTCTGTGCTATCTAGCTTCACCACATAGCTTCATTTAGAGTTATGTTTCATTATTATAGCTTGTGCGTCACTGATGATGACGATATCGTCGCTGAAACTTGTTTGAGTTAATGTACGTGTAATTGTGAGATTATGTGTTCAAATTTTATTATATCAAGTATATCTTCTCAGAAGTCAACTACAATATAGCTTCAGAAAAACAAAAATTTTTGACATTTACCAAGTTTTCAATATACATAGAAGTGGCGCTACTATTGGCACTTGGCAGCTACAATCATATTGGCTGGCAGAGGTTCTGGGTACGTCCATAGCTCCAGACTCGAGAGAAATATAGCGGAAGAATAAGTAATTTAAATAAAGTGACCGTCATAGCCAAGAAATTTAATGCAACTGATTTTTGTTTGAAAAATGATTGCTTATGGTAAGAGCAGATTTTGAGTATTTAAAATCAGCTGAAACACGATACTATATTTTTTTTAATAAATTGAAGAAAGAAACCCCCTTTCTAAGATTTTTAAAACATCTTTGTTATTCCAAAACAGCAATAGATAATACAGATTACAAATAAAAATGTATCTAGCTGGACTAAACAGTATAGCTATACAGTTGTATATAGTTGTATATTTACAGCCAACAGAACAATATAGCTTCAATATAGCTTCAATAGCGGACAGCTTCAATAGAACCGTATAGCCACATTACCTGTTTCCTCAGTCAAATTTGGAACTAGCCGTGACATGACCCCCTTTAATTTATTTCAGTAAAACAAAAACATCTCTTAAATGAGAATTAAAATTTGTAATCGCTGGTCAAGTGAAATTTGCACTTCATCATCTTCAATTTTTTATGTTACCACGTTTTTACCTAATTACAATGGCAAACTTCACGTCGAAAGCTTCAAAAGTGTTTAAACATATATAGACCAATATTTCTTATTTTCAATATCAATAATTTAAATAGTTCTTAATTGCACTTCCTTACGAACCTAACAATTCATTATTTTATGATGGAGGAAAATACAAAATTTAACTTTAATAATTAAGATTTTTCATCATTTAATCTCAGCAAATATGAATAAAATTGTTGCTAGTCAAATCATTAATATAAACGGTATAAATCTATTTGTAGAATTATTTATCTCCCACCGAGATTTTTACAAAGGAGGTGGAAAGATATAATTCAAGTTGAAAAGAATGAATTTGTTATGTGACAACAGATGAAAAGGCACATTCGGGTCAAGAGATATTCGGCTAAACTTTTGTGTGTGTATTTGTGGATTGCCGGAAACACACTTGTCCCCAGTCATCTATCACATCAGACAGCACTGGCGACACATTTACCGTCTCCTCGCGCCAAATATACTATAAACCCTCACTCACCGCTACAGACAACTTGCCTTTATTAAGCCGTCGACACAGCTCATTTAGACTTAAACATGACTGAAATTGTAGTTTCCATCACATCTGTTTGGAGGGATTTATTAGATGTTGAAATAGTTGTGCGTGCCTCTGCTTTAATTTAGGTCTAAACGAGACCATTTAATCCTTCAAGCCAACTCCACTCTTCCAGACTTGATAGTTCTTTTCAGAAATAATTTAATTTTAAATATACCGACAACACTTAGTATAATACAAATTACAAGATATTTAAAATACCCACTTTAGTTATTACTTTTTTTGAATTTTCGAAGAATTCAAGCTAGGCTACCATAATGAACTCCTACTGAGTTCACTATGGTATTAGCATGGTATTTGGTATGTATGTTGCACTTACCTACTGGAAAAATATAATACAATATATAATTACAGCCTAAATGCACGAAGGCATCAGCAGTGTACATTTAGAAATTCGCATAGAATATAAATGAAAGGAGAAAAGTTATGTTATTGGTATGAAACTGTTCGGAAAATTCCAATCTTTAAATTAAAACACTTTTTTTTTTTTTTTAAATCTCTATAACTTCCCTTAATGGTAATTAATGTTTTTTTTTTTAAGAAATTGTCAAAATTGTTTTCCAAATATTGCATTTTATGGCTAAACGGTTAATTTTATTGAAAATTGCTAAGTACAAAAGTTGCAGCTCTTTTTGTGACAAACGTTTTTTATTTAATTTTTTTTATAGGATGAATAGTTTTTGAGTTATGGGGGGAAAACGCCATTTTCCAAAATGGCGGCCGTAGCACAGGTATTTTTTGCGAAGACTTTTAGTATGTTATTACAGTAGCTAAATACAACATACATACCAAATCCCTAGCTTATAAGAGTTTTTTTTAGGTAATGCGGTAATTTTGATTTAAAATGACTACCCTACACCCGATTCCACGTCCACCTTGCAGTACAGAGCGCCCATAAGCCATGTTATCCTTACTAAAGTCTCAGCAATAATAGCCAACTAAAAAACATCAACTCCCATGCTACGCTCGGTCAGTTGACGCAACCCGCATGACAATAAACTTGATGTTCGCTGTAATGGTAGTAGCATTACCTAATTATGCATTATACGTGGAAACAGGGCTGGAGAAAGAGTACATTTACACACTTGGGATGCATTTCAATTATATAATACGAGTGTTACGATTGCTACCAAACCGACTGCCAAATATACTTGCTAGGCAAGTGATAGATAGGAATGTTTCTTGGTTTAAGAATATAAAAACACTAGGCCGAAAGTATAACATTGATATTATGAGAAGTTCAGGTGCAGGGGAGGGGTTAGATAGTAGTCAGCTGTTATTTATTTTGGAGTCAGTTAGTAGAGAGGTAAGGGAAAATTTTGTTTTGGCAGCTAGAAGGTCACAGTATCATCAACAATACGGGTCATTAAACCTTGAACTGCGTGACAAATCTTATATTGGTGATAAGATCTGTTTAAATGTCATACGCTGGGTGTTTAAAGCTAGAGTAGAAGCGATTGATTTAAACTATAAACCATGGATGAGTCAAATGTATATATGTTCTCTTTGCAATTTGCAAGAAAATGAAAACGTATTTCACTTTATTGCAAGATGTCCAATTTTGGCCCATATTAGATTTCGGTGGTTTGCAAAAAAAGAACTTAAAAAACATGAATTTGAAGAGTATTTAAATGGGCGGGATTGGCGAAGTCTCGGAAAATACTTAAAAGACGCATGGCAATATAGGTGGGATTGGGTAAGGGAGTTTAATTATAAATAAAATGATAATGATGCGTAAATAAAGCTACTATATGATTTGTTATACTATGTTTGGTTAGGTTTTTGTTTTCATTTTCAGGTTAATTGTGATTTTTTGTTTCATTTTAATAATATTGTGGGTTTTTTTACAAAAATTTTGGTTTTGACTTTTTTGTTTTAGGAAGTAATGTTTTCTTCTTAATTGGGTAACCTATATTGAGAATGTTATCATGTGTATGCTTGGTTTTTTCAACCATGGTTATTGCAGAAGTTCTTGATTTTAGTTTTGTTGATGTTATTAATTTTGTTTTTCCTATTTTAGTTTTATAAATGATGTAATTGTTAGTTTAAGTTTTCTTTATACATAGGCACATAGCCAATAATTATTATTCTTTGTAATTTCGTTATTTTTTTTGGAACTCATGTTACAATTTTTTAGTTAGACTATTTTTATGTAAGCCTGTAGTTCATTAATTAAAAGTGCCAACCCAGCAGACGGCCTACGGACCATAGCTGAATGAGTGTTAATTGAAACGGAATTAAAAAAAAAAAAAAAAATGTAATTATGTCTCAAATAAAACACTTTTTTATTTATTTATTTATTATTATTTAATGGTAGTAGCATATCTATTCTGCCGTAAGACCTGTACTGCACGGTGAACGTTGAATCGAGTGTAGAAGGGCCAAGAGGATAAATTCGATGGTCCAGATGCTACAATTAGAATACTGTCTATACCCATACTGTTCGTACATTTAGAAGAGCATAATTTGAATTGTTAATCAGCTGTTATAAACTTGCACTATTATCTTTACTATATCACTTACAATATCAACATGTTAATACAAAACCTAACCTAGAAGTTGTATTCATAACCTTCAAGTGTTTTACACAGGTTAATTTACTGTTGGTGTCATATGTTTGAATCTGAGTTAATTGTTGTTTTTTTTCTAACGACTGTTTTTTCTTAATAATGTTACATGTTATTTTCAAATAACAGCTAGTTTAGACTCCCTTGAATACATCTACATTCGGTCACACTTTTTCGACAAGGAACACCTTCCTTTTAAATTTATTTATCTAGGCAATATAGTTTTTGATGTCCAAAGACTATAACGAGGACAAAACATTTGCAAATTATCAAAGTGAGATTGTTACCACAGGTTTCATTTCGTCACTGTTGATGACATTTTATATATGTAATCTTTGTGGAAAGCCTTATAATAACAACTAACTATAATGTAAGGACACATTACATCTCTTCTGCACCAATCCAAAATTAAAGAAGCATTTCGTTAGTCGGCCCTTGTGATCGTACGCCACCGGAAACATGTATATTGTAATGATATGTTTATTAACGGCATTAAAACGATTGTTACCTTAAGTGATAATAAGTTTTGGCAGTCCTCGCTACGAAGATTAATAAGTTGTCGGCAAGTATGATCTTACACAACACCGGAAGTAGTATTATTGTCATTGTTAGACTATTAACTACAATGAAACGTGAGTTGCCTAATATAACCGTGCATTCAATGTACTACTTCCTGTTTCTAAATACTTATTATCCTTAGTGGGGTATGATAATTATTATCTTTATGTGAAAAAGTCCTTCTGGCTGCAGCCGCAAGAACAGGTAGATTTCGTGCACTGAATTTAACATTGCTCCTTATGATTATGAATTGTGAAAGTCACGAGAACTTTTGATGGGAGGATAATAAAAACTTACTTTTCGTGACATAAAATTTGACCACTTGTACAATTCACAATGGGTTAAAATAGTCAAATAGTCGTCTAGGGTATGGGCTTAGTGTTTGGGGAGGCACTTATCTTACCATACTCAAGCCACTAATTATTGGTCTGCAGAAGAGTATTATTCGAGTAATTTTTAGGAGATCTAGATTTGATCACTCTTGACCACTTTTTCGGAATCCAAAATCCTTCCGTTACGTCATCTTTACGTATATAAAGTTTTAAAAATATTTTGCCAACAAAATTCTGTTGTTGTAAATAACATGCGAGATACTGCATACAATTTCAGGAACTCTGGTATTGTACCTGTACCTAAACCAAATTTAACTCTATACGGTAAATTTTTTACCTATAGTGCCGTTTTTATTAATATTTTTGAAGCCAAATAATAAAAAAATAAGGTAAAATATGACAACATTGCTTGCGGAAAAGTAGACACCGTTTTCCAATGAATATTACTACAAATTAGACACATTTTAATAAAAAGAATTGCAAATTGTTAATGTGTAAAAATAATATGGGTGAACTAATTATTTAATAATAAAGATGCACTTAAGTTATTTAGAAAGTAATATATCCTGTATTGATAATGCTGAAATAATATATCATTATGTTAATGTAATAATCCTATATCAAAGCAATTATCCTGTTCTACACTTCAATTGTTGTAGGAAGCAACTTAAATATGGCGTAACCGAAGAATATTTATTAGCATATTATTTAAAATATGTGTTGAAGGCATCATAAATTGAAATTATTTATGTTCAGAAACTGTTTTACCTGCTTCGTTTAATATTCTACAACCTACATGCTCCAATTTCAAAATTTGTTCGGCATGAAAGAAACAATATTTATAACCAAAAGAAGCAACGTTTATTGGTCACGTGGGAAGTGGCTGAAAGCCTTCTCTCATACAAGCTGTTGATAATGTTTTATTACCACTAAAGAATTAATGACAAGCTTCTAGCCACCAATTAAGTAGGTGGTCGTTAACTCGGGATATCAAGTTACGAAAATCTCTTTTTTAATCGAGAGTATAAATTATTCTGTTGGCCAATATAAATATTTATTTGCTGTGTAAATATATAAATAGAAACTATAAATCTAACTCGTTATTCCAAAACTAACCGTATTTCATAAATTATGAGGCATTATACTTCCCATATATTATATTTGGCA
>JAGFPH010000284.1:268620-286099 GCA_018207615.1 Philaenus spumarius | reverse complement strand
TTTTTTTTTTGTAAGTTTAGTTTTTATTAATTTTGTTATGGTAAGTATAAAGATGGCTATTATTGTATTGTCTCTATAAGAAATTAAGATTTTTTAAATTCTATAAGAAAACATTGTTTTAGGCTAAACAAAAATTTAATGAAAAGTGTGTATAACATGTTAGTAATATGCATAACAAATTATGTACAGTTAGATAATACATATTGCTTGATTCATTAACAAAACAAACATAATATATTTTTTAGAAATATAATACATAGTAAATAATGAATTAATAAGCTGGTCTGTAAATAACTTATATACACATTTATCATTAAATACTTAATTAGTTCTCCCAGCTTAGAAGAACTACAAGTACTTTCCCCAAGTACATACTTTTCTTATTCCAGTTACACATAAGGGGTCGTTTACCAAATAGCGAGTTAATTTTGTGTACGAATCTCACAATTTTCCTCACTAATTGGCGAGTAGGAAGCACTTGGCCTTTTCCGCTTGAAGTAGGTATTTTATTAATCAAAGTCCATGTGGCTGATCACTCGTGAAAAGACTAATAAGATTCCCGTACACTCTACTCTTGGTTCGGTTAGATGTGGATTTGTTTGACCACTGACAAGTGACATTTTCTTAATTAAAAGGCATGTTGATTGTTAAAAATAAATTCACAGTTGATGATTTACTCTTGAAATAAACTGTGATGTCACTGAAAGCCAATCTTGCGGTTCCCACAAACTGCGCTGCCTTCGGTAAATCCCATGTGTGTTAACGGCTACTCGATACTTGGCAAGTAGTAACCGAGTAACCTGTTATATCGCGAGGACTTGTTACTTGGCGAGTACTGCGTTTGTTTATCCACCTTCATTAGAATAAGAAAAGTATTGTCAATCGTGCGGTACTGTTAGCTTGAGAACTCTTCATAGAAACTTGTGGACTTTTTTCCGCCTTCTTCCTTACCGTAGACTTGGCAACACATCTCAGTTGTAGAAAAGGGTCATAGTGTGTATGGTAGCTTATAGTGATATCGTTGACAGTTTGAGGCGAAACTCTTTTTAGCTTGGCAGTAGCTTTCACAATCCTCCTTATCATCAAATTTAATAAAAAAATACATATTTTGGTACACTTTAAACCTCCTAATTACCTTCCATTATGGATTTCGTTCTCGAGGCTTTTACCTTTAAACGAGTTTTTAGAATATTTTTAAACTCTCTTTGAAAACTTTATTTTTTAATCTGCCAATTACATTCACTATAATCTGAAAAAACCAGTATTTCTGAACACTCTATATAATTTATTCTAAAATAACGAAATCAAGTTTTATAAAATTACTTATATTGAAGTGGTGTTAAGATGATGGTAGGAAACAACTTTTCAGCGAGCAGGGTAATTATTTCCCAGAAGCAAGATAGATGTCGGTGAGACGCCTTCTCACATACTTGTACATTGTCATGAAGAAATATGATGGTAAGTACTTGCTAACTCGTTTTCCCACCCTGTTTTTGCGAAAAAAGTCGCTGTCTTATCTAGTTACGCTCTCAACAACATGTCAGTTAGAAGATTGAAGGAAGTTGTCAAAAGCATAAAAGCGACTAGGAATTTCTCATTCATTAGCTAATGTAATCAGTCTTTCAAGGTAAATTAAGTTGTTTTTATTTGTATTACACACTTTGAACAAACCAGTTATAGTTGCTAGATTTGAGTTGAACCTAAGTACACTAATAACATTATATAAACCTAAAAATATCAAAACTAGCCAACAAAAATAAAATTAGGAAATATTTATAATGTGTGAACCTTACAACACTTTCCTTGGACCACGAAACGATCCAGACACTATGCTTATCGCCTTACAAATTAATATGTGTTTAAGTGTTTTTTGTGTTAAAACAAATGTATTGTCGAACTTGAAAAGGGAATAAATCTGAAGATGGAGTAAATCTCCGAATGGGGTCATGAGCGTGGAACAGGGAAATCACGTGAAGGACAAAATAGTAGTTGACTTTAATTGTTATTTTTTTGACTAGTGACTTGGATAAAAATGAAACATGAATCAAACATAATCAAGTATCTTATGGTATTGACTAAACAGAATTTAATAAGCTAAATTACTCAAGGAATCAAACTGTATACTGCGATTACAGGTTACATTTTAACATAGCTATGGCTCTTGTTAATACAAACATACATTATATAGAACAGAAAGCCCAACCAGCAGACGAATAACGTACTTCCATTTCGACAACAATTATGAACTTGTATATTTGGTTTACGAGGACAGTTAAGTATTTGTATGTTTGTTTTACTCACAGCAGGTGATAATGTCAAATTTGTCTTACACACTGAAATAGATTTGATGCTATAAAGTGCTCTTTTAAGAGATTTGGCGTTTCGAGCTTCTCTGCTTTGTTTCATTTGTAATGAGGTCTGTATCTAATGTACACTGTTTCATGGTCCATTACTCACCTGATCTAGGCTACCGCGGTTTCGATAATTCTATAGTTTCGTCATTTGGCCACACAATACTGCGATTCATTCAATAGAGGTCGTTATAAAAAATATAAAAACATTTAAAACAAGACACAACACAATAACATTATTGCATACGAATATTGTTATTTTGGCCAAAATATCGCGGTATGAAACATAAGATATGAGACATGGAACATGAGACTAATCCGGTACATGTTTCGCACAGCTACTTGAAGGATACCAGTTCATGAATTACATTTAAAAACATCTAGACAGTAAGAAAACATATATTGTTCAAATATAATGTTTATGCAAGATTTAAAATGAAGACGTTAAACTTACAACGAATTAAAAGCTCAATAAATATGAAGTATACTTGCTAGACATGTCTTGAGCATTTCTGCTTAGGTAAAAAATATTTTTATTATGAAGTAAGTCATTGCACCATTTTGAATATGACAAAACTAAATATGTTAGGTTCATTTTAAACTTCTCGATATATTTAAAATGGTATATATATATAATAACACTTGTTTAACAGATATTGGACCAGGGCGGAAAAGGGATTGCGGTATAAAACAGTATTTCCGTATTAGATATTGAGTTAAGGCAGGAAGAGGTAGAGAGAGGTACATTAATGTCAAGAAGTAAATCAAGGTTAAGCAGTGGCTGGTCAGGCCTGTTTGCTTAAGTGCAGTCTCCCCTCCATTAATGTCATGTTCTCTTATTTCAATCGGACATAAATATTCGGCGGGGCAGTTGGTGAGGGTTTGCCCGTTAGATTAAAGTTACGACCTAATAAAATGTGTTGGAGGGTTGAGACGTGAGTCGTTGGGAACGGTTATTGGCGGACATATTGCCAGACATACATCAGTTCCATCCACAGACTGCAAAATATTCTTGCTTACCCTCGCATCTCCAGTCATACATTACAGCCGCAACGATCTTGTACCACTATCATAAAATACTATCCACGAACCTAACCATTAGGAACCATCCAACACAAAAATGTTAACTGTATTTGTCTTACGTTTATGATAACAATGTATGTACTATTAAAATTGCATTCAAAATTAAATGTTTCTGTTTGTATATGGTTTGACTCATATAGGGTGTAGTAGCCTACTTGCGCCGCAAGACACTAATTATTATAGCCTATATATCTAAGGAAATCCTTTATTTAAATCCCACTGCCCCAAAAGAAATGTAGTTTGGAAAATATCAAATGTAAACATATACTTTGAGTGTTACATCCTTGTATAGGTATTTTATAGTAATCGTCTTAGACTTAAAAGAGTTTACTTACTTTTATTTTTTTTTTCAAAATGGTGCTCATAAACGAACAAATATTCACAAACCATCCCAGTCCAACCTTTTATACTTTTTGGGACATTTCGAATTGATAAATAATATTTTTCTTAGACTCTTCAGTGATATGTTTACTAAATTATAATTACATTGTAACAGCTGTGAGTGAATCACATTTACGGATATATATTTTCTACTGGTTAATAGAAAAATGCACAAGGTCATAAGCCTTTTAACCAATAGTAGCAGTCGTAAGTGTCATCCAATCACAGGCTGAGATAGGTAGTTGTTCTAGGATAGTACAGCAGCAAGATAGCTGCCACATGTCTAATGTCTGTCAATGTGTAAGATTCTACAAGAGATACAATACAAGTTATACTGCGTATCAATGCCGGGTATGACCGCTATTATTAAATACATAACACAAAATAAATAGAGTAGGCTAAGTAGTTGTACGCATACAATATTAGTTTGGATCAAACTTTTCTAGTACAAATATAAATATTCTTTTTATCTATATTTATATATATATAAAAATCCGGTGTCACGGTGTTTGTCAGCAATTAACTCCGAAACTACGCAACCGATTTAATGAATTTTTTTCCCAAAATATGTGATTTATTCCATCTTAAAATATAGGATAGTTTTTATCCCGATTTTTTCAAATTTAAGGATTTTTATACCCGCAGAGAGAGCCTGAGAAACAGCTACCACATCTAAGTAAGGCAGCAGACGAGCAAATTACCCACTCAAGGCCCGGGGAGGTATTGATGAAATAATGTTTATATTAAATATCAAGCACATCACTCAAACATTTTTTATCTAGATTTTGTAAGTATTCAATAGATGGGGCAGTGTTTCACGTTAACGTTTTCTTGATGCTACAATTTATTCCACGCCTCACGACATAATCATGCAAATTAAATGTTTTTATAGGACAAAAGGTTGTAAGTATTTATAAATCGCATCATTTTCTAACATGCGGCAGTGCAACACTCCGAAATTATAAGTGAATATTAATTTGACTGCATTGAACAGTTTATCATTGTATTAAACCACCTTATTATTATAAAAAAAACCATAGCAACACGTGCCTGGGTCAGCTAGTAGGCCTACTGTATAAAAGCATGATAAATATTTCTTTCTCTGATAATTCACAATAATGAATTGCCTCATTTCAAACCATTTTATAAGTCTATCATTTGTAATTGAGTGTTGAAAAAAAACTGAAAATTCTTTATAAAATTTTGGATCCGGCTTGCAAATTATTTTTCATTATTAATTTTTTATTGTGTTAGGAAAAAAAATCAAACTTTTGGCTTACAAAATGTCAATTACATAACAAATAAAAAGCATTTAAAAAAATGTAAAATGCAAAACGGATGCGTATTGTGACTGTGCTTAAAATGAGACCTTGCAAACAATGTTATGATAAAAAATAAACGAAATAAATGATTTGAAATTTAACATTGCTCTTATGAGATAAAAATCCAAGATGGCCACCACTACAGCAGACCCTTAATTTGTTCAACACCCCTATTTATATTCACATATGTTATTAAATAACGCATTATTGTACAACAAACTTATGCATTTTAAGGGATGTAGAAATAAATAATGTGATCAAATAAAAGTTTGTAATAACAATAAAGATATTGCGTAAACTGACCACGATCCCAATACAAAGAAGGTAAACCAGTGGAGCAATAAAGATGGTTTCCTATAGGAATAACACGGCATAATGTATAAAGGCTTTTCCTTGATCCTTGTGTAAAAGCTTTGGTCAGAGTGTATAGACAATAAATTGTACGTTGAGGTACGGATTACAGAAGTACGTGGTCTGCATGAACGTGCCGGCCAAATTGCATATTGCACCATCTTGTTATGCGTTAGGAGGGGCGAAAACAATAACGTTTAGAAACACAATCTTCAGTAACGACCGCACGCATTATAAAATCCCTGACAAAACCTTAATTTGAGTGTATTCCTGTATTGCATTATCCAACTCGATTCAATATCTTAAATAAATTTCCAGATATCTAATCTAGATAATCATTAACCATTGTTGAAACGATTTTCAATAACATCATACATTATAAGTTATTATGCTAGTGAGTTATAACAATCGATTGACTTCAGTTATATATAATACAGAACTAATAATGCGTTAGTTATAATAAAGCAAAAAGGCTTGGCCGCACCTGCACTCTTTGTCAGTTTTCATTTCAGACTTATCATTTAAGGCTCAGTTCTATTGTTTGTAAGACTATTCGTTAAAGAAAACTACGATTTATTTTTAAACTTTAATTTTAAACATTCTCTGTTTCTTGAAAATGTCCCATCATTGAAATTTTATTTATATCTTGTAGACGATTCAATTATTTTCCTCCATTGCAACAGAGCTTTAAAAAGATAACATAAGTTACAAGAATATAAACAGTAAGTAAATAATAGCAGTAATACAAGCGTGAATAGACATAACGTTTTAACACGAAATGAAAAGTTAGGTCTACTTTTCAAAGCGATTATCAGTTACTAATATTTTAAAGAATCAGCCTTTATTGTCGATCAGCCTAAAATCCATTACAACGTCGTAATATATAACCTACAATATTGAACTCAAACTACTCTTAAATTGATAATAAATAAACCCCAATCTTCAAATTAAACATACAAGTTACAAGTTTCCTTTCAATATTAACAACTAAAATAAATACCAATAAAAAGAATAAAAATATGTACCATTACTGGACAGCAAACACAGCAAATCCTATTAACGAACAAACATTGACAGAAACATATTTACAAATATGATTATCGTGAAAAATATATACATGCATAGTATCTTAGATCAGTCCACCTCCAATCAAATGCGAGAACACAAAAGTCTCGTTGCTGGCAAACCTCATTTTCTTGTAGCTTCTTTTTATTATTATTTTATATTTAACTGTTTCATTTTATCAGGAAAACTGTTGTAATAACCCAACTGGAATATTTCCTCATGGTCACCTAATAGCGACACTGATGAGTTCTAAGATCAAGTCCATTTCTAATCCCTTGTACATGAACTGAGTGAGTTCCCTTGCACTTTCCCTTGCATTATACCGAAAGTGGGTTAAAATTGTCTGTATATAAATTAAACATGCCATAATATTTACATTGACAGAAGTGGCAGAATACCTAGACTCTTTAATAGAGATTTACAATAAGTATTTTTTTTTTAAACACGTTTTCACTTGTAATTTAGTACAAGGTAATTGAAAAAAACCCATATATATTATTCTAATTGCACATGATCATTAATCTAATTGGTCTCATAATTTTAGTAGCGATGGATGCATGAAAAATAAACCATTCTCGCCGTACTTCCAAGCCTACTAAAAAATACAATTTCATTAACATAAATTGCTTAACATTTCTTTAGAAATATAATCTATGTGCCTTTCTGATTTTAAATTTGGTTCAATATAGACACCTAAAAAAGTAAAAAAGCCCTACCTGAGCTACATCTTGTTTACTAAGGACTACTGTTTAAGTCATACTGTTTAAGTTAATACTCAAAGAGTAAATTGAACTTCAGTCTTAAATGACTTTCGCTATCAGTCTTTCATTCATAAGTCATAAGCAAATAGAAAGTATTTGCATTTTTACCATTAATATTATAAGGCAAGTAATATAAATAATTAATAATACCGAACCCGATATAGACCCTGTGTGGCTCCATGCGTTGAAGGCGAGGGGCTTCCATCATGGCACACATACTAATACACATTGCATAAATTCGATTAATTCATAAAATATGTCTGGATTAATAACGAAACCATAGAAACATGCAATTATTTATTTGAACTGTTTGATGGTGTAACGGAATCCTTGCAGTTTTTTTTTTTATATCTGACCATCCGTGAATTCAACCTCGCAGTGCCAGCTTTATGATGTCTTTACGGCGCTTGCTGATGAGCGCGGTCCAATCAATATTATTGTATGGAGTAGGAGTGTTGTGCGGACACAATCAATAAAGAGCCTTAACAAAAGATGACTATCCCAGGATCAAAGAAAGGGTGACTTCAGAGTTCAGGACAGAGTCTAGCTAGCAGTTTTGATAATCGCAGGAGTTATATACTCTTGCACTAGGCGCAAGAGAAGGGAAACCTGTATTCCACACAACAACATTAGATGGCAAGTCAGGAAGAATGAAACCTAACGTAGAATACCTGACGATCTGGAAGAAAGAACCGAGAGGACAATGATGCGTAGGCGTAGACTAATACAAAATGTAAAATCTTGGGGAAAAAGTGGGATGGTGAAGTAGAATTGTGTTTAACGCAGTACATGGGTACTATCGAGCTTTACTTATACAAGTTGAGAAAAGCTGCTTCGACTGGTTGTATTTATTGATCATAATCTTGTGATAGTGCTTTCACATCTTTTTGATTGCAACAGATTGTGTCAGGACAGAAGCAACCAAGAAATTAAGGTAGGAAATCTATCCTCAGAGTATATCATCAAAGTAATGCTGATTCAGAGAAACTTGCTTCCCACTATGATAAAGATTTTCTCCAAAATGAAAAAAATTGATTTGCATAGACAAATAAAAATAAGGAAATAGAAGAGAGATGAAGGGGGTCTTATTCTGGAGTAATGTCTGAAACGGTTCGAGGCTCGTGGCCGTTTTATGAGGAGATTTTTAACCTTTAAGAACCTGGCACAACCCTTTTCGGGTCAGAAAAGTCCAATTCAAAATATTTACTTATCCCTACAAAAATTACTATATTAGACTTGACAGGGATATAGGCTGATTGTGTAAAGTAAATCTTGCCCAACATCATTCACAAATATGTCACCAGGGCGAATGTTCCTAACGAAACAATTTATATTGACTAAGTGAACAGACCGAAAACCCCACTTCATTGTACAGTTACGATAAATTCGTAACACACAAATTCGCCTTCAAAACCCAAAAAGGAAAAACTATTGTTGCAGACTCGCAAAGTCATGACAACGGTTTTTTGGGACCGAAAGGGATTAATCCAAGTGGATTTCATGCCACGAGGTGCAACAATAAACTCAGAATCCTACTGTGAGACTCTTCAACGACTTCGTCGCGCCATCCAAAACAAGAGGCGTGGAATGCTGTCGGCTAAATTTTTTTTCATTCACGACAATGCCCGGCCTCATGCCTCAGCACGAACGCGGCAAGAACTCCAAAGTCTGAAGTGTGAAATCTTTAGTCATCCTCCCTACAGCCCTGACCTCGCACCTAGTGATTTTCATCTGTTTCCAAAGATGAAGCAATTTTTGGGTGTAAAACAGTTTGGAAATGACGATGAACTTAAAGAAGCAGTGATAATATGGTTCAAATCTTTCGCGGCTGATGAGTATAACATCGGAATAGAGAAACTGGTCCCACGTTACAACAAGTGTCTCGACAACAATGGGGATTACGTAGAAAAGTAGAATAAGGTACTGTGGCTGTGTAAATAAAGTTTGGTGTTGATATCTTTTGTTTTTATTTAACCATGCTAAAACGTTCTTTACTTTCTGGACGACCCTCGTATATCGAAACTCATTTAGAAATGACTTAAAATAATTAAACTTTACTGATTTGTTCTGAAAGATTCCTCTTATGGTACCAACCAACAGAGGAGTTTTGTTTCTAATTCATATAAGCAAAAAGAAAGTATTATAAATTCAATTGAGACAATTTTTCAGCTGTAGACTATTTCAAAGTTTTAGGTTGAATGAGAGCGTTTAAACTGCATGCAAACCGATATTATAAAATATTTGTTTTCGAGCAACCAAAACATTGAAAGCAGTTTTTTATTTGATTCTTAGTGTGTAATATTTAGATTAGAAAAATAAAAAGTATTCAACTGAATATTTCGATGGTCCAATTAATTGCGTAACATAGATTTCTGGCACGCTTGTTTGCTTATTCTTCGCCTAGTTTGCTAAGAAAATGTACTAAATTAATCAATTAGTTTCATGCTTAAATACGGGCCTACCCATAATGAATTGTGTTTATACATTTAAATAATATGTTTACAATATAATAACTGAGATCTAGAGTAACCTTTCTCATTTCAAAATGTGATTTAAAAAAAAAATCAAATTAGTTATAAATTATTATGAATTTGTTTTGTTGTATATCTACATCTTATATTTGTATTTTTTGTAAATAATTGTAATTACTTTTCCCTTTTATTGCATTTTCTGACCCTGTTACTTTTTCATGTTGGTTGATGACTAACGAATCATAACCAGAGCTAATTATACCTAGGAGTCTTCCTAATGCTTGTAGAAAAGAGACATTTCCATTCTTTTTCACCATGCACATTTGCCACAAGGCCGCGCGATCATCTAGCTGAACTCAACATTAGGCCTACAGGCGGAACTGAAGAGAAATTGAATAGAAAGTACATCCCCTATTTCTTTGTTAATTGTTTTAAAATAGGATTAAAAGCTTTCTTTTAAGTACTTAAAAAAACACGACAATTCAGTAATTTGAAAAAATAATATTTGGATTAGAGATAATATTTTTGAAAACTTTTCTGATAATAAAGCAAGAATATGAAATGATATCACCTTTGTCTGCATTTCCTTTAAAAAATATGTTTTGTTATTATGGAAACATGTATATTTTGATTAAGGTACATTCTGTAGATGCCACTGATCAAAATCTAAGAACAGTGTTGCGTTCTTCCGAGATAAAAATGATGTATCAGTCGTAACCCAATCCAGTATGTAATCAACTTAGCCACTAAGACTTTTGGATAATTGAAATTGTAAGAATTACACAACAAGGATTGAAAATATGTCCTATTTTTTAGACTGTTGGAATAACCTGGTCCGTTTTCTTTTAATCTCAATTAATTGCGGTTGAAACGGCCTACGTAATTAATATAAATGTAACCAGTAAAATGTACACGGCATAGTTCATTTTACCTACTTTATAATTTTCCCTTTAAACAGTCCTTAAAAGAAAAGTAAATATTTTATTTACTATATTCTTATTCTATATCGAACTATTCGATCGAAGACAAACAAACAATAACTCACGTTGTACAGTCGACTGTAGAGTTAACATGTCAAACCTGTTAGTGAAAATAAATGCTCGACAATAAATGAATTACGATGTACAACATAACTGTCAGACAAAACATAAAACTGACGTCAGTGCTCGTATTCAATATATAACAGAAGGATATTTATTGGTTTTCTTGTTTCCGGATTGTGTTTTATATCGAAGTAGTAAGTATATAATATAAATAAGTTAAAACAGTCACATCACCTGTTTCATTGTTTCCAAAGAAAAATAGATCTGTCAGTTCGTACTACCGCTACGTGTAATGGAGACGTATTGGTTTTGATTTTCATCTATATTCACGTATATGATGCCCATACAAGTTTACTTTGACACTGTTCTCTCAGCATTATTTCCACCCACTCATGTTATGAAAGTTACGTTTTGACAGTTAAAAGTTTACGTTGTTCGAATTACCATAGATTTCATCAAATACGTTGGAAAAGGTTTATGCTGAGAGGACCTTGCAAAGAAATGAAAAGGTTTTGTAATTGTTTTTTGGAGGTTTGCTGCTGCTTGAAATTATTATGAATGGCTTTGACTTTTGTAACTGACATACAAAATGGTGATCAGGTGATCAAGGAAAGGTATTTTAGTAAGAAAGCTGATACTATACAAAATACAACTATAGCTATTGACAATCTAACATATTACAATTCAAATGATTGCAACATGTGAAATAGTATAAACAGAAGATTGTCACCCAAATTATTGTGAACATTTTATCCAGAAATTCTGATATTTGATTCAACTTATTTAAAAATTAGGACATTAATTATTCAGTAAACAATTCAAAGTTTTCGTTTGATGTGTATTATTGAAAAGATTATCAAAATTCAATGGGATAAAATGTAACATAAAGAGTTTGTAAATGACCAGTCATGCTTACAAAACCTCTACATGGGTATTATTTTTTTTTAATATTTATATTTATATAAAACATGAGAAAATAAAGTGCCAGAATATATACATTGGATTACGTTTAGAATTAACAAAAGTTTACATTTTAATGTAGAAAAATATGGTTCTTAACATTTTGTTTAACATAATATTTCTATTGAATGATAATGTTTAATGTTTCATTGTTGTAAAAGCATATACCTATGATATATATCTATATCTATATGCATATATCTATGATTTTATTATTATATACCATTTTATTTTATTTTTTAAATGGAAATATAATAACAGACTGTAAATTAAAATACGAAAGCGAGCTAAATTCATTATTCACAAGTAAGAACATATTTGAGAAAATGTTATAGTTTTTAATTTATGTTAGACTAAAACAATAGTTTTACACAAAATAAAACTTGTTGAATATAAAAGTAAGCGTAGCCTGAATCCTGCTGCTATAAAATCATAAATTCCAGTTGAACATATTTATGATTTGTTATGTACAATATTGAAAACTTGCTTTACGTTTGCCTAAGCTTATTATTTCTATATACTTTACACAATCCGCTTATAGCCCATCTCAAGTGTAATGCATATGTTTGTAGAGATCAGGAAAATTCTGTAATGGGTTTTAACTGGCCCAAAAAGGATTGTGGCAAATTCGAAAAAAAAGGATTGCGGTTAAAAACCAGCCTCTTTCTCGTATAGGACACTACCCTAAACATCTGTATCTGGTTTCAGAAAGGTCACCGACTGTTTTTTCTCCAAAATATAACTGTAAAATTTAACTATTTAACGATTTAGATCAATCTTGTGTCACATTTTTTTCATCGTTGAATCACCTTGTACAAGTATTAAAAATATATTTTTGCAATTGGTATTTTAATAGCATACAGTAGTATATCTGAAAAGTTTTAAAGTGACATCCGTACTGACATCTAGCTGAGTGCTGCTATAATGTATTATGTCGTTCTGAAACCTACGTTTCATAGCTTATATTTACTGAGCCCCACACAAATGGTTTAACGTTAATTAAAAAATATAAACTTGTATTCATAGTTACTATAATTCAGCTAACAAAATGTATGCATAGTAAAAAGATACAATAATTGTATCTTTTTACTATGGCATACATTATTATTATATCAAAGTTTTTGGTACCAAATTATTGGTATCACCTATTTGTTTAACATAAATAAAAGATCATTCATTTCTTAATACTCCGATCTATTAAAAACTTCAAACCTATTATTTTAATGTTACAAAATATGCTTTAAAAAATTGGTTACTTTTATTTGTTATGTTGTTTTCCTAAAAGTTAAAAGAGCAAGTTTTTTAACACAAATTTAATTGCCATAAAGAATTGATAGTCAGAATTGATCGAATGGATCCAAATTATGAGTTGTTGATATGTTTATACCACGCTACTTAACTGTAGACGTTGGCTTATGCTTTCTGAACGTTTTACAATTTTGCGTTTTGATATTTTTCTCTTAACATTTACGATTTTCAATATTGAAATTTCGCAACCTATGCTTACTCAAACAAAGAACTATGATGTTTGCTTACGTAGTTTCTTGTTTAAAATACAATTGCGTTTGACTGTATTAAAGCAAACATATCGATAATATATTTTAGTGTATCTTGGTTTTTCAGGTTTGAAGAAGAAATGAAATGCAGGTAAAAGAAATGAAATCGAACTCTGCAGAAACAATTATTGCTATTAAATGTCATTATAATATGATACATTTAAAGTCATTTAAATATAAAGAAAAGGAACTGAATATCTTTCCTTGACAGTAAATATTAATAGAAGATAATTGGGTTTTCACTGCCGAGTTCATAAGTGATTAAAGAGAAGTGCAACTAGAACTCAAAGTTCGTTTGTAAAGATGAAGATATTTTACAAATATCAAGAAATAACAAGTTTCCCAGCTAGGCTGTAGTTTCCCTCTACTATAGTTTGGTACCAAGGCCCCCCCCCCCCCCCCATAGCTCCCAGGGAAAGGGAGCTCTTTAAAGACATTAGCACTAAAATATGTTTTAAATGTTGTAAGCCGTTTTATTTTACATATATTTATTTTATTTTTTACAAGAGTTCAAGCATGAGTTGCTGGGTCACTACTTGGTGCGGCCTCGAGGAGTGTTATAGGTCTTTGTGTATTCACTGACGGTGTAAAGGTACAGACTCAATGCTGTGTGGGTTAATATTTCACCAGAACAGCCAAATTGGCTTCTCAAATTTTAAAAGTTTTCTTGGGGAGGTCAAAAATATCTCTGGACTCCTTTTGCCAAAGGAGGGGAGGCTACTCTTTAACACGTTCTCTGCTTCGCAAATTTCGTATTTCCTACGTGTTTGAGCAATCGATGACATTGTAATGGCGAACATCAAGAAATCACATTTAATAAGCAAACTTAGTACTAAGTGCTGACTTTGTAGTACAGGTTGTACCTATCCTTAACATTCCTACATGATCCTAACACGTCCTGTAATAATTATGTTTCAAAATAAATTCATTGTTAGCATTGCGACAAACACTATTTCAACATATTCCATCTATGACAATTATTTCATCATGTAGTGAGATTTTACACGAACTGTGAGAGCTCTTTATGGTAATACTCCGTTGTTTTAGTAATATAAACTTGGGAACCTGTGTTTTAAAGTACCCAA
This sequence comes from Philaenus spumarius, assembly GCA_018207615.1. Lineage (NCBI taxonomy): Eukaryota > Metazoa > Arthropoda > Insecta > Hemiptera > Aphrophoridae > Philaenus > Philaenus spumarius. The sequence continues at coordinate 271,670 of JAGFPH010000284.1, read as the reverse complement.
CAACGTTACCAAATAAAAAATAAGAAATCAATTTTAAAAAATGAGAATTAATTTAGCCGTCAATTTTTACTTTCTCCACCCTATACGTAGTATATGGAGAAAGTATTGTTTTCGTCCAAATTTTCGAATTTGAATTTTTAGTGAAATTATCTGTTTCAGTGCTCCCTGAACCCCAAAAAATTGTTTAGTGGAATTATCTGTGTTGGTGCTTCCTGAACTCAAAAGTATTTTTAGTGGAATATTTTGTTTTGGTGCTCCCTGGACCCAAAAAGGTGTTTTTTTGGTGATGTCTGTCCGTGTGTCTGTGTGGATGTGTACAGAGCTGGAGACCATACCAACGGTCCGATTTTGATGAAATTTGGTATGTGGGAGTAGTTTTGGAATATATCCAGGCGTTTTTTTTTCATGTTTTCAAAATTTTGATTTTTAAGGGGTTTTACCCCCCAAAAATTGCAAAAAAACGAGAAAAATCTAAATTTCTCAAAAACGGCTCTAACGATTTTGATAAAATTTGGCTTATTTGTAGCCCTTAATGTACCCTACCATATGCAAAAACCGCATCTTTCTAAAAATTCTCGTTTAGGTAATAATAATAATAATAATAATAACAGATTTTTGGGGGTTTTTGGCCAAAAGGGGGTTGTTTTGCAAAATTCTCAAAACCTACTGAACGGATCGGAACGAAATTTGGTATGTAGCTTCCTCTAGGGCCGTAGGTACTGATAAGAAACGGTTTCAAAAAATTCGAAATCTTAGGTAGGGTTTGGGGGGGGGGCGTGTCAAAGTTACTAAATCACGATTTCTCCAAAACCACCGATCGGATTGGAATGAAATTTGGTATGTAGCTTCCTCTAGGGCCCTAGGTGCTCGCTAAGAAAGGGTTAAAAAAATTGAAATTTTATGGGAGGTTTGTGGGGTGTAAGTTACTAAAACTCCCCATAAGAAATACATAGTGTAATTTATATTCATTGATATAATATATGTTTTGTTAATATACATTTAACTTTGATTTGTGTATCCGTGCAATTTAAAGACTTTAATACAACAATTTATGGATAAGCCAAAATATGTAGTTTTCATTAATTTGCCTTCTCAAACGATCACATACGTACATTTAAAAAAGGGTAAAATCTAGTGATTTTGTTATTTTTTTCCTTTTTAAAAATTCATTAATTTTGTCGACGTTATAAACAATGTTTGTAAATAAAATTTGTGGCCTAAATTAGTAAAAAATAAAATCATTCACACTATTTCAATTCCCTTCTGAATTTTATTATGAATGTATTAGTGACTTTATTGTTATGAAGACTAGTAATGTGAAGTGTAACAAAATATTCATGTTTTAGACAAAGGCGAATGCTTAAAAATCTAAATAGTATAACAATTCTGACAATGACTTTTAAAAGTTAGTAATATTGAAGCCAGATTTAATATTGAGGTTTAAAATATCCAGCTAGCTACCACTGTACATTTGCTCCTAGGTTGCATCTGTGAAGCCATGTTTGTAAGCGATTTCAAATGAAATAAACTGGAAATCAAGTTTAAAACACATTGAAGAAAAAAGCAGTACAATATTTCCAGATGACTCCAGCGACAAATAAATTCACAATCTGATTTATGCCATACTATATTCCCATTTAATGAGGTAATTTATTTATTTTGATAGTCATAAATAAATAATACACAATCGGTTCCGCGAAAGCTATAAAATCTTTCCGATTTACGACCGAAGCGAATTGAACGTTGTTAAAATTAAACGGAATATATTAACTAACCTTTTACAATATGTTTGATTTATCGTTATGTTTATGCCATTACTCCTTAGATCTATATTGACACTATAATATACCTACATCAGATACAGGTTATTAAACAACTAAGTGACAATTTTATAGCGCTATCATTTATATGCCAAGGTAATAAATAAATCAACGGCAATAGAAACGCTAATCTGCATACAAGAGCCGCGGGCAATGTATGGTTAATTGATGTATACAACTCTCAGTACAGCTTGCAGCTGACATGATATGCAAATGGAATTTAATTATTTTATTATTACTTTCCTAAACATTGTTTATAGCATAACGTAAAATATAAACGGAATCTCTTTAATAAAATATTAATTATATTTGCTTAAAAGGTCGGATAACGGTCAGTTTTGATTTACCTACCAATTTAAATAAATAGCCTGTGTACAATTCGTTGTTCTAACACACGTTTAATTCGAGATTCTTTCACACCTACAAGTTGTAGAGAAAACTATGACAATTAAATAATATGTACCGTACGGAAAGATCAACGAAGTTTTTTATAAGTTCATTTTATAGTTTCAGTAGTGTAAATTTTATTTACACCGTCATCTTGAAAATTACAAATTCCTTTATAAATTAATTAGTTTTGCACGCTTCTTTCCGCTTAAGCACATATAGTGTCCTAATATTTATGTACTGTGTGTAAAAATTTGGAAGTTTATATTCCAAAACACTTTCAAAATAAATTGGGTCATCATTCTTCTTTATAATATAACTATCTGACGTGCTCGGCTTCACCAGTGTTAAACAATTACTAACTTTTTAGGAAATATTTAATTTGTTAACATGATAACAGGCTTATGATTTGGTAAAAATATAAATTTAATATGTGTACTAGTTTACTTAAAACTATGATTATTTATTTAATTTATTGTTTTAACTCATTTTTGCATAGTTTACACAGTGTGTATTACATAGAATTAACAGCATATGTTTGAGCATCTTCCTTTATGTTTTTCAAGAGTTGATAAGGTGCCCAATCAAAAAAAAAGGCCTAATGTATAAATTAGAATTATTTCTTCCAGAAATTATAAATCCCCGAAATCATAGTTTTCAGAGAGTTTAGGCATAGTGTTCATTGAGTTTCCCAAGGCATAGTGTTCATTGAGTTTCCCAAGGCATAGTGTTCAGTGAGTTTCCCAAGGCAAAGCGTTCAGTGTGTTTTCCAAGGCATAGTGTTCAGTGAGTTTCCCAAGGCATAGTGTTCAGTGAGTTTCCCAAGGCATAGTTTTCAGTGAG
>JAGFPH010000284.1:222827-268610 GCA_018207615.1 Philaenus spumarius | reverse complement strand
CCCAAGGCATAGTTTTCAGTGAGTTTCTCAAGGCATAGTGTTCAGTGTGTTTCCCAAGGCATAGTGTTCAGTGTGTTTCCCAAGGCATAGATTTCATTCAGTTTCCCAAGGCATGGTGTTCAGTGAGTTTCCCAAGGCATAGTGTTCAGTAAGTCTCCCAAGGCATAGTGTTCAGTGTGTTTCCCAAGGCATACTGTTCAGTGAGTTCCCCAAGGCATAGTGTTCAGTATGTCTCCCAAGTCATAGTGTTCAGTGTGTTTTCCAAGGCATAGTAATTTTACTACTGATATGAAGTATACAAATAAGTTACCTTAAGGCAAATAAATAGTAACAACTTTTTCTACAGATTACACTGCGCTACATTTGCTTTTGGAGAAACTATCGAAAAGACTACCGGAAGACCCCAATAAGCATCCTAAAATTTAATGTATAGACATATAAACTGTGCAACTGTTGTAACTAAATCAACCCTGTTTATAAATAAGAGCGATGGAGGGTTGCCAGTCTTAATTCTGAAATTGTTCCGCATATAGACGGGTCAATTTTATTTCCAAAATATTGGAAAATGTAACTCTAAGGTTTAACCAGCGAAACGGGTCACATAACAGCAGTTTTAATCCAATTTATTAATTCAAGGGTTATTATAAAAACACTGCAATAGTCAGTCGAGCTATCTTGAACTTTTTGCGTCCTTCCTGTCTTCCGCTTTATTGCTTTGTTTTATCCTTTATGGTGTAAACAACTTAAAAGATAAAAGGCACTCAAATGGTGGTTTTATCATATTTTTAACTCCAGATTTTACCCATGTCACTGAGTTTGAGGTTAGTAATGCTTACAAAACTTATACAAAGTTATCCGTAACTTACAAAATTACTTCCCCTCTTTATAATCCTACAGATATATTTCTTCTTCTTTGTTTTCTATATCTTTTGAAATCAATTTAAAAAATATGACTTTTAAAGAGTTTAAAATCTAACTATATTTTTTGTCTAATTGTATTTAATATTTAACTTATTGTATTTTCATTTTTCTTTTGTATCGGATAAGGATAACTAAATAATCAAATCATGATCTTCCGATTTTAAATGTTGTATTTTAAAGAGGTTTTTATTCACACAAACAAATACAACGCACAATAGTTTCATCTCCATACGACAAAAGTTTTTTGTATTTTCATCAACGAACCTAGAAGTGGCGAAATTTTAAACACAAAACCCGGCTTTAACAATCTCCCAGAAAGATAACATGTTTGTCGATCGTGACTTCCGGGGCAATTTATGTAAAGTGAATTCTTATTGTGTGTAAAGGAAAGATTGAAGTCGACCAATCAACAGAGGCAGTATATTACTCCAACTTCCCACACAACTCAGTCGATGATAAATTAAGCCGAGCTTTCAATGTATTTGCATTAGTAATTGTGAGTCTCGGAATCAACTGGTTGGCATTTATTTCTCCCTAAAGGTTGCTGCAATATCGACATGCCAGGGATTTGCATACAAATCGGACGTAATAAAATGTCGAAGCATTCTGAACAAGTGTTATAGTCGAGTTAGTTAACATACTACGATGTCAAAACACCGTTGCAATCGTCCGTTCCTCTCATCCAAACGATTTATCTTTTTTGCATATATAGCGCCTCGCGATATCCTAGCCGCGAACTAACAATCAAGCGATGTTAAATCCGAAGATAATAATATGTTAACACCTCTACAAGATGACTGAAAGACTTCTTGTTGGTTGTAATTTGTTTGGATAATTTGTAATAATTCTTTTTCAAGTCACTAACAAAGGTGCGGTGTCTTGTTTCAAGAAATGTAGCTAGCTTACAATTTAATTTGCATATAACGTTGGCAGTATTTGTATGCTAACATAATAATATGATTACCGACTACCTGTAATAACTAAAGTTTGTGTGATTGTTGTTGTTACTAACACATGCGCAATGAAGTTTTAGCAAGCAAAATCCAACTGGATAAAGTATAGAAGAACTGTAAATATAATAATTGTGGTTGTAACGATTTAACTAAAACAAATACTTATCAGATTATAATGAAACTTTGTCATGTACTTGCTTTGAGTTATACATACTCTGGCTTCAGAGAAGTATGTTGTTAGTGTGGCGTCTCAATAAACTACCATGCGGATGTCTTAGGTTCGAATCCAGCTATTGAGATTTACTTTTCCATGTTTTAATCCACTTCTCGTTTAAGCAACCACACAGTAAACAATTAAACTTAGACTAAAACGTACATAAATTTAATAAAAAGGCGGACGGGAGCAAAAAGGTCTACAATAGTGCAAACGCGCTTTTATCTGACTGAATGGAGGGCCGTTGAATTTAAAAACGGATAGTTTTAATAAAACAAAATAATAATAATAATGAACATTAACTGAGTATTCACTTAAGAATATCTAAAGTAGGTGATTAGTAGATATTACCGTGTTAATAAAAAAAAAACTTACAATGTAAGCAGAAGAGTACGATGCTGCGTTGTCTGAGTAGGCCTACATTGCAGCAAAAGTAAAAACAAAATTTAGATTTTGCCTTAAAAATCCACTACAAAGAAGGTTTTTGTTTCTTAAATTGTTAACCTTAATTAGTGGTGGAGAGATGTCCGAGTATTTTGTTATTGTACTTCCCAAATCTTATCATTTAAAACTAAACATAATTCAGAGGGTATTTTTAGTAAATCTTTGATTATTTTAGACTCGTATGTCGAAATCATGGCGTTCAAAATTATGTGTTATCCGGATTTATATGAAGAACATTTTGTCTGGATATAAGGGTTTGTGGGAAGCTGGGTAGAACAATTCATTTCAGCTGAGTGAGTGAAAATAATTCATTTTCGATTTCACGTGCTATTTAACAGGATTTATTATTTTTAAATAGCTAAACATTTCCTTTGTATTTTATGATAATATTAAGAGTGAAATGAGAGAAAACGTGCTATTATTTGAAAAAAAGTTAAACTTTGAGATTGTTTAAACATTTTTACTAGCGTTTTAATATTTACTTAATGTTGTGATATGTTTACATTTGAAATAATGCCATTCTATTAGGCTATACTTGGGGAAAATATAATATAAATTTATCTTTTCCTGAAACAAGATCACACTGCCCAGAGCAACATGTGTTTCAATCTATGCTGCCTCTTGGTGTGAAAATAGTCACCAATTTTCATGAATCCCTGTCGATTCGAAAGACGGATGTGAAGGGTGAAGAGTCAGGCCAAGGTTTAGAGAAAGGGTGTTATTTAAACTGGGGTCAGGCGGGCGATTTATAGGCACTGGAAAACAACGATGTAAATAGGGTTATCACTCCCTCTAATCGCCCACCTATCTTGAATACAACTTCCTTATTAACACCTGGGTGTTTTCGAACAGTGCCTCATATATTAGATTGTCACATTTTTGATAAATCATAATATCAGTTTTATCTTCATATTGAACATTTTAAACATATTATATTGTAGTAAGGACGGATTTTTGAAATATTAACTTTAAAATGCAAAATATTTTCTGCTTGTCATAATAATTTTCTTCAGTAAGAAGTACAACGATTTCTCTAATACATGGGACGAGGAGCGTTTGTGGAGACTTTACATGAATGTAATTTTCGTGTCAGATGTATCTCTAAACGAAAAAATCCGACCTAAAGGTGTATTTTGTCCAAACAATCCGGTCAACATTAAAACATAATTTAGACGTAATTTAAGTTTAAAATAGCTTCTAAGTGTAAATCGGTTACATTGGTCCAGTAGTAGCATAAAATTGTGTTCGGTTATTAAAGCTGATTTAATAGTAGTTTACGCAACGATTGTAGTATGAAGGCCTTTAAGCCACGAGTGAGATGTAAGTTGGAACACGAGCGAAGCGAGTGTTCTAAATATCTCACGAGTGGCTTAAAGGCTGAATACAATCGTTGCGTACACTACTTTATCTACGACCAAAAATATACAGGCTATTTGATGTTTGATGTTGATTGTAGATTTAATCATTGAATAAATAGACCAAAGCGAACTAGGTTTCTTATCTTGGGCCAATTCCTCAAAATACGCAATGAAAACATTCTCGGAAAACGAACTAACACCATTTCTAGTTTTCCACTCCATAAACTGGTTATAAACCTTTTCATAACGAAATTTAGATTTTTCTGGCAACAAATTGTTCAGAGCCGAATTTGCTTTTGTATTAATTTCCTCTGGAGTTAAACAAAATTCATCACTATCACTCATGTTTGCGGAATGCGTCAACTCACGTTTGAGGTTAGTTACAATAACACACTAACATCCGGAACGTATGGGTACAATCAGCTGATGTACGAATAGCGTTATTTTTATTACAACTCTACTTCCGTCAAATGACGAGCTCTCATTGGTCTAGAGCCTATTATGTAAAGTGACTCCTGTTAGGTAATGATATCATTACCTAATCGGGTTGACTTTTGGTTTGTAATGTACCTCTTTCTGATGTTACTTGTAATAGCGTTATTGGTGTTTATTGCAATGGTCGTAGATAAAAATATTAATCATCTGTTACTTTGTATAGGTGATTATTATTGGTAAACTAGTATAGTAACCCCCGTGAAAAATCACAGGCTGATTAATTAGATACACATCAGAAATACATCATTTAAAAAACAAACTATTTAAAAACAACATTAAGGCCTACTCATCTAAGCCTACCTATCTAAGCTGACGGGGTTTTTAACTCGGTAAATGTGTACAATAATAAGGATTATAATACTGTAGGCATATTTTTTTAACATTTTTATTTACATACGTTATTATATATTTAAAGAAAGATAAAAATGCTATCTTTCAATTGCTTTTTATTTCATATTGATAGATCTAATGATTTAGAAGTTATTAATATTATAGTGATAAACATAATCCAATATGTTTATATTATACGAAGATGTACGAATGTTTCCGAAGTTAAACGAATAGGTATCTCTTTAAATTTGTATAAACAAATATATTGATGATACAAAGTTTTATTTATATAGAGTTTATAACTTTAAAGCAAATAATATTATAACGTATATTATAGCATACATTAGTTCTATAACTCATATTTAAAAAAATCAACTTCACAAGAAATTATAACGATTGTAGTTATAAACATAACCCCAAACTATAATCTACACTGGATTTGTTAAGTATTAAAGATGATGGGTGAAATCAGCTGTTATATTATATGTTACTCACGTGCGTACGTACCTATCGTGTACGGTCGTACTCTCTCTTTTACAGAAATTGATGTTACTCACGTATACGCAAGTGTGTTAGTAACATTTTGAATATCAAAATAGCTAATTCAAGTTTTTAAGGTTAGTTATTGTGAAACTACTGTCGAATAGTATTTAGTTAATTAGAAAATGTTGAAGTTCGGATCAAGTTTGTATAGTATCAGAAAGTTCTAAATAAAACAAAATTGTATTTATCTTTGTGTTATTCCTATATTAGAAATAACAACTAAGTCATGATTATTTACTTACTTTTTTGGCGGGAAACAACCTGTTTTAATAAATTACTTTGTCTAACGCTCATTAAACTTACAAATTAATATATTAGTTTTTCATCAAATATATATTAGTTAGTTTTAACAAAGTTTAATTCAAATTTTCTAAAAGATTTTGTCAACTGAGCTATTTAGTAATAAAATAAATAGCCTATATACATATTGGGTAAAAGGCAACCAGACTAAACATTAAAACAAACTCACAAAAATATAAATTCAGTTTGAGGTTTATAACAGTCATGTAGAATCACTATTTCTATTTGGTAATTTCAGTATTTTTAAATAAAACAATTTTAGTGCTCTGATCAGTAAAGAAAGAAGTTTTATCATTTATAAACAAACCAAATTTTCGTGTTGCACTTTAAACGGAAAGAGTAAAACAGTCGGTTATCACAAACAGGGGACGTTATAAGCCATTTGCACGCGCATGTTTTATTTACTACGTACGCCACTTGAATACACTATTAAAAAAAACAGATGATTGTTTTGAAACGCGATGCTGTTGTGAAACATTCATCGAAGCATTATCAGAGCTCGTGCTCTTCAATTTGAAATGAGCAAGTTGGCAAGTTGTCAAAGTAATTCCTGAGTTTTTGCTCATGTCGACGAGTGAGTGCTGGATGAAAAATGCATGCGACCGGAAAGAGGCGGCGGATTTTTGGCTCAATTATTGATTTGTAAAAGGACGGATGGTGAATAATTGATTGTAATTGACTTGACTATGACATCCCCCTTCCCTTCGTCCCCTCTCAACACACATTGCACATGTAAATTTTAAACATCCCTCTGTTGATCTACTTTACAATCCATTTACAGACATTTTAAAAACTCGTTCAGATTTCAGAACCAGCTCGAATGTACCATTACTTATTATTAATCCTATTCATTTGCATTTGCAATTTTAAATTTTGATGTGTGCGTGATTTATATAACGTGTTTTAACTCTTCAACGATAATAATAAATACATTTTTACTTGCAGCTGCTAAATAGTTTATAACATTGATGAATATTATTAACGGAGGTTTTTGTTCCGAGAATTCATCTCATCAGCCCAAAATAAATTTACATTTTATCTCAGGCAACATAATCTTTTATCAAGAAATTAACTAATATAGTGACAGACGAAACCTTAAGGCTCGGGACCCTAAATTCAAAACGGCGAAGTTGGCTAATAATTTCAATGTTAAAGTAACCTAACCATACCTTCGCTTTTAAGCATATTTTTGTGTTATTTTCGTCAAAAAACGAAAGCTGTATTTTTCTTCAAATAAAATAGATTGTGGGTGTTGTGATTTTTTACAATATCTCTTTTTGCAACTGAGTAAAAAATTAATAAAGTTTACCATTTTTATCATACGTTTATGAAAACAATAAAACGGGGTTTGAAAATGTATTCAGCAATCAACATATGACAGTAATTCAAAATGAAACCAATTTTTTAAATTTATTCCACGAATTAACGGAAAAAATTATTTATTCTGTAGCATTGCTCTTATGGGAATCAGATTCAATAAGGTGGACTGGGTATCCATCCCTTAAGCTTCATCGCAATTATTGATTTTAAAAGAACCTGATAATAAGTAGCAGATTTAACATTCATTTACGCGTCTTAATGTAGAAATTCGATGTTTGAAAAACAATAAATATATCACCACTGTGCAAAATAATTTTAAGAAATTAGTCTTAGCCTTAAAACTAAGATAATAAATAATATTTTAAAAATTCAAAATGGATTTTTGCAAAAACCTTGGGTCAGATTTTTTAGATGGCGCAGGTGTTTGGGCATGAGTTAAAACCATAGCATAGCAAAGATAATAGAATGAAAAATTAAATTGTATTTTATAATATGAAGTTTATAGTTGAATATGTTCAGAGCTTGTAACCTATATTGTGTAACCATATTAGCAGATGGAATAAAAACAAATGGTAAGTAATGAATAATGTGAAAAATGTACTGAAAGTAAATATAACATCATTATTACTACTATTATTTCGACAACTTTAAAATAATAAAAGCAGTAGTTATTTAAATTCAGAGCTTAGATGGCAATTAAGACAAAAATTTGTAAATCAAATTAGACATCCAAATTATTATAAAAACTCTTACCTGACTAAGCGTATAGGTAGTTACTGTACATATAGTTATTATAAAAAGCTTAATCTATGGACAAATTAAATAAAACAAATTCATTAGACACAAAAAATAATAAAAGTAACAACTAATAGTGAAATTATGATCATGTTTTTAAATAGGCCAAAAGAAGCCCGCCTACTAAATATTAAATGCTTGTTAATGAAAACTCTTCATTTGATGAGATTTTTAAATTACAATCTATAACTATTTAATATTATAAAGAGCTAAATGTTGTTTGTGTGTCTATACTATTATCCGGGTGAATAAAAAAATTACAACCATTGTTAAATATTTATTCATTGGCTATACCTTCTTCAGTAACATATAGGCTTATACGTTTTTAGGAAAATAGAATTTTATTAAAAAATAAACATCTTTTACGTGTTTGTGTACACATATAGTTGTTATAGCTATTACAACGAAATATTGATCTGTACTCAACTGAGGAGTTCCACCAATTTAACAAAAGTATAACATGTGCAGGTACATTAAAAAATAAACATCTTTTACGGATTTGTGTACACATTTAGTTGTTGTAGTTATTACAACGAATAAATATTACCCTGTACTTAACTGTGTGGTTCTACCAATTTAACAAAACAATTAAGAATTTAAGAACATGTGCAGGTACATTAAAAATGGCTATCTACCACTGTAATATTTTCAACTAGTTTACACTTATAACTTAAAGTTCAAAATAAATTGTTCGTAATTAATGTGAAAGCGTAAATAAATTTAATAAATATAATAATATAGTCTTTGAATTATCTAACCTAATTGAATGAAAGAGCCTTTTGGAATGTTATCCCGTTATACAATATTGAAAACGCAATTACTTTATGTATAGGAAAATGTTTAAGACGGGTAAACTATCTGAAACTATAATTTGCAAAAAAAATATATCCAGTAATAATAAAAACTAAAAACAATAATAACTACCTGATTTTGTTTAGTAATTATTACTAAACAAAATCAGGTAGTATTGTGTGTTTAGTAGTAAATTATTCCATAACAAGTGCCACCTAATGTATAGGCTCTGTTCAATTATTTCGCACTTAAATGTGCAAGCGGGGCGAGCTCAGGGGTTTGCCCCCATAGTATTGCATACAAACTAAATGACTAAATATGGTTAATTCATTTTCACTACACCATAAATATACGTTTGCTCTGTCTCCTTCAAACCTGTTGATAGAAACCATTTGCCTACGGTGATCAAAATAACAAATCTCCTAGGCGTGCCTAGTTAATCTATATATGAATTTATATCCGTATAATTTACTATAACTACTTTGAATATATCTGTTTTTATATAGGTATCTTTTACCAACGCTTCTAATAACACGTATGTTTTAACGTCAAAACCAAAGAAATTAGAACTAAACGACATCCGGTAAATGATAAGTTCATACTTAAGCATGAAATTATAAAATTTTGTTTGCCACAAGTCAGTGCGCAAATAAATACGTATTTAATATCTCTACATTATAATATCTGAGGATGTTTAATTATGTAAAACCCAACATAAATTTCCTTTCTTGTTTTCCAGTTGTCATTCGATTAAGATGATAATTGAGTTATACCTAAACCAGTTAGACTTGCTGAGTCTTATCCGTAATTTGTTGTATTAAACAGGCAGTTATGTCAATTAATTTGTATATCCAGTATGTTAATATTGTTTAACATTAAGTTGTGGAAGACGTATTTAATATTTCCAACTTGTTAGTCGCAATCGTTGATTTTAATGAAGTCCGTGTTTGTAACGGTAAACATAATCAATGATGTGCAAAGACGTCGCATACAAATCCTTCCTAAGTTTCTTGCTTACCCAATGAAAAGTTTCAATTTTGCAGAGATGATTCAATTTAAATTAATAAAGTAAAAAGATTACGTATATTTACTGATGTGTAAACTAGAAAATAGAAAATATCAAACAACCGCATTCAGTAATACTAATACAATTCATAAAAATGATCCTCAAAAATCATAAAGATGGGACAGGAATTAAGTTTAACATAATATTATACAGACAATATGCGCCAAAATAAACAGGACAGAAATTGTAATAATTTTAAATGTTTCATTTTTAGAAAAATATCCAAATTAAAACGAAGATGAAAACTTTACTTTTTAACATTCTCAAGTTCTATAAGTCCTTTATTAAGTATCAGGCAACATTTTTAGCGTTGTTGAAGATCGTTGAATATGTTGCTGAAAAGAGGTCGTTGCATGCTTCCAACCTATTTAGTTGTTTCTTCATGAAGCTCCACAATGGTTCCAATATCATTTTTGAAGATACCAAAAATCTTCAGTCAATTTCATAACAAACTTTAGTTTAATTTTGTTGTGCTATTAAATTACCTTCCTTATCAAGACTGATATTACAAACTGGTAATTTTGTTTGTGCTGATGTTGAAGGTAATCTTTGATACTTTTTTGAATAGCATTGGGCCATTAACCTTTTAACCAAATTAATTTTACTATTGAATAAAATAATAATTATCTCTTGTAGAAGTTTATGGACAAATTTAGAACCAAATTAAGAAAAACATATTAACACATTAATATGTAAACTACCGTAGTTCGATGTTTTTCCTTCTTCAAGTTGGCTGCCATTGTAATCCCGTTGTTAGTTTTCATCTTTAACACGTGAGTCTGTAATTTATTAACTTTTCGCCATGTGTTAAAAGTTCAATGACGGAATGGAGTGATAAGGAAAGCACTACCACAACCTGACGCTAGATGATAACACTCACAAATATCTGCTGAGTTTCAAATACCATCCTCAAAAGATCTATAACATTAACTACAGCCATTTCTGGTGAAATTCATAGCTCTTTTGACTCTGAAGGCTCAAAGTCTAAATGTTAAGTTTTCGTACCATAGAACAATGTAAAATATTGTTAAATGAATACCGTCGAAGCCAATTATTTAATTTTGTTTTAATCTAAAACATGAATTAAATAAATTAATTGAAGGGTTCTTTTTTATCGCGTTATGTAATGTTCAAAAGTTTCAAAATGAATTAGTTTAGTTCTAGGAGTTGTGAAATTATCTAACAAACAAAAAACTTACACTTTTTGGGTTCTTGAACCAAACATTGCCCAAAATGTTCTACAAATAATTATGAAACTACATTTTGTGCAAGTTTATTGTTTGTGTTTTATTAAGGTATTGTTGTTTAAAATAATTAAAATTTGGGCTTGAATATTAAATTCACAACAAAGTGAAATCGGAGGTAGGCATGCGAAACACACAAGGTTTTCTCCTAGTTTGATTATACTCTAATTCATTGTTATTATTTTTCAAGTCGACCTGTCATGTGTGAAACTAAATCCGTCCCACAAGGAATGTCCGTCAGCACTTATCAAAGTTTTCATGGCAGTGTTTATTGCAGAAGTTGTTTTATCTGATTTGTTCGTGGTCTAGAGCATTCTTTGACACATTAGGTCTTGATGCAGGCAATATATTTCCCACCTTAATGACTTTCCTTGGATTTCTAACATTCCGATCTCAGATTGTTGCCCTAAATGGGATGTTGGTTGACATTTCCGTTGCAAAATATAACAAATTATCTAATAAAAAAAACTTGTTGCAAACATGTTCAAGAATTTAAGCTCTTTCTACTTAATTAGAACCTTTACGGCTGTATTGGAGACAACTTGTGGAGGCAACGCGACATATAAGAGCAATTTCAAGTATTTTTTAAAATAAAGTTTCCAAACAAGTTTTTGAAGTTAAGAATAAATTTCTACTTACTTAGCATTTATTGAAGGAAAGTAGTACAGTTTTAACATGAACTAGATTTGTGTATAACAATGACGATATAGTTAAATGCTTTAAACAAAAGAACTCGCTCATCGCAGGAAGATAATATTAGGTTAATTTATCAAACAGCTATTACTCTAAACATCATGGTCTTATAGTTTTGGAATAGCAGTATGGCAAGAGCTAATTTCCAGCTGAAATTCTAATGTAAATCTAGTTTCCAATTATACAAACACCCATTGAGTGTTCACTTGAGTCCGAACCTAGGGACTTTAGAGTCAGGTACACTAAACTTCAGCTACAAGACCATCTTATGGCAAAAATGTATTAATTTTAATTAGAAAATTAAATTGGTAAATACGAAATCTGAAATTTATATTTATAAATTTAGCTTCTGAATTACTTATTACTTTCTCCACCCTATACGTAGTATATGGAGAAAGTATTTTTTTCGCAAAAATGATCGAATTTGAATTTTCAGTTGAATTATTTGTTTTGGTGCTCCCAGAACGCCAAAAAATTGTTTAGTGCAATTATCTGTGTTGGTGCTCCCTGAACCCAAAAATATGTTTAGTGGAATTTTTTGTTTTGGTGCTCCCTGAACCCAAAAATGTGTTTTTAGAGTGGTGTCTGACTGTCAGTCTGTCTGTACACACGACCAGAGAGGACACTATTGGTTCGATTTTCATGAAATTTGGTATGTAGGTACTAAACCCTAATATCTCCAGGCGTTTTTTTCATTTTTTGAAATTTTTTATTTTTAAGGGTAATTTACACCTAAAAACCCATAAAAACGACCAAAATGCAAATTTCTCAAAAACGGCTCTAACGATTTTGATCAAATTTTCAGTATTTATAGTGCTTAAGATGCCAAACAAAATGACACCACCCGCTTTCATCAAAACTTCGGTGTTTTATAATTATGGGGAAATGTTTAAAAATAAACAAGTTTGTGTTGTCAATCTAGCATCGCGTCAGCGGCCGCACGGGGTAGCACCACGGTAGCGAGCACGGCCAGTAATTCAAAGGTCGCGCGACCGAATCCCGCCTGGGACAATAATTTTTTTATACGATTGACGTAGGTAGAATATTATTTTTTTGTTTTGTTCTAAAAAGTAGTAGGGTCTTTTCTGTTATATCCCCGCATTTACAAACTATTTTCTATAGAATGAGGATTAATCGAGATAGATCTACAAATTTGAAATATAATATTTACTCGCCATTTGTACGTATAATTGTTGGGGAAAAAATAATAAACAATTTTTAAACAGGTGCAACTTTACTATTCGACTCTAGGCTAACCTATGGCAACAGAAACGCAATAATAATAATAAAAAAATACCTATAAGGTTCTGACCTAACCTATTTAGAAGTATTTTTACCTGTATTTAACATTTACAATAAAATGTAAAACAACGTCGTTGTCTGCAAAAATATTAGGCTAGAGTGAATAGTAAAGTTACTCGTTTGATATAACCCTTATCTAATATCAACAAAAACTGGAAACTTCCTTCCTTATATGTTATGGAGTAGTTATAAATAGTTATTTGGACATTCCCGATTAATCCTCATTCTATAGAAAATAGTTTCAGAATAGAAAATAGTTTGTAAATGCGGGGATATAACAGAAAAGGCCCAAGTAGTAAATAAAATGACTAAAAACAATATTATTTTGACTACAGTAAGTAGGGAGAAAGTTTGTGTCAGTTAACTGATACCGTTTATTTTTTATAATAAATACGTTTTGTGTAAAGTTAATTCAAATTTGAGTACTATTTTATTGTCATTCAGGAGACATTATGTTTACGCATTATTTACAATCAATTAATTTTAATGTATGTGTTATTTGAGTGAAGTTTACAGTAATTTTGAAAAACTTTGCATCTTATTTATAATTTAATGTAAATTATAGTAATCCATTATGTATTCATTTGTTTTACTAATTGCTCACATTCTTACATTACAAATTAAAGGCTCAGCTTTTCAGTTACATATTTTATGTAATCCATTATTAGTTGGCCCCACTATACTGTCTGTGACAGGAAAACATGTCTACAAGAAAATAAAATAAGACTACAAAAATATAAAATATTTATTGTGAAATCTTGTTCAACTTAAAGGGATTGACTGCATACCAATTAGTTTAAATATCAACTTCAGAAATATCTAGTAAGCATGAAAAAAAACTTGTAGGTACAATTTTGTAATCTAGTGTGCGAGTTTATTAGTGAGAAATTCTATAAAGCGTTATTTATATTTTCCTCACAAACCTGTCTGTTTAGTTAAAATAGTAGATCTTAATCGTTTATCAAATGAAGTTCAGCGATTATTTTTTGTAGATACTATTTTTCGTGTATTTTCAGTTTAATGTTACCTTAAAACAGTTTCATTATTCATATTCAAATAAAAATACGACTTATACTTAAAAACTAAACATGGTCACTCAACTAACACACAATCTACTTTAAACTTTTAAATTTGGGTTTTATTTATTGGATTATATAAGATTCCCTAAAATTAAAGACATACTTTTAACTTTATACAATCACCTATTTACTTTCCCAACTCTATCAACGTGGTTCAACAAAAACAATCTTAAAATGTTCGTCTACTATGTGTATTTATTAACGTACATCACAGAGACTCTGTGCGTACATATATAATCCTCGAAATAATATAAATTAGTAATATATATATTACTAATATTCATTGAACAGAATTTCTTAATTTAAAAAAAAAAGTTTATTAATTTATTTTTTAAATAGCCCAGTAAAATTAGACACTAAAATTGGTAATTCTATAAAAATACACTCAGAAGGTGTTTTATATTTTATGCGGTACGTTTTGGACAGTTCAAGTATTGATTACTCTCCCTCCTTGAATTGGGTAGACATTTTGTTTTTTTTTTAACCGTTTCCTCTTATCGTTAGCAGGAAAATTTAATAAAATCTTAAGAGTAAAAATTATAGATAGAAAAATATCCCTCGATAATTAATTTATATACCAAAATAATGTAGACTATGTAAAGGTATTTAAAATATATCTTTGTCCACCCTACTCCTTTTCAATAAGCTTTAACAAAATTTTATAAAATTAAAATCAATAAAAAAAATTTTTAATTTAGATTACTGTTTATTGTATTTTTATTTTTGTATTCGTTTTATGCACAATCATGTTATTGCAAGATTTTTTTTTTTTTTTTGTTGCTGATTTCAAAGTGAAAAGTTTTTTGGAAGAAAGGTTGTTCCCATTTTTTCGATGTGGGTAACTGTGCAGACTACAACCACATATATTATTTGAGAAAACAATTTCTTTTGATAAAGATTTTGAATTTATGGTTATTTATTGGAGGTAATTATTTTAGTAATTTTTCGGTCTTACAACACCATTAGCATGTATTCCACTCACAGTCTCAGTAAGTTTTACATCTACTTAAAACTTACAATACAACTTCAAAATATTGCAATATGAGGTGCCAGTCAATATGTTCAGCATTTTATGAGCATGCGTTGCTTTTGCCGCTTAGAACCTCAAATGAAGCCACTATCATCTCCCCCCCCTCCCCCCTATCAACAGTTTTCAAGGTTTTGAATTCAAAATCGACTTATACACACATCAATATATTTGTGCTTTAACACCTTTTTTAAAACATTACCTTGAAAACCTTT
Source organism: Philaenus spumarius (assembly GCA_018207615.1). Lineage (NCBI taxonomy): Eukaryota > Metazoa > Arthropoda > Insecta > Hemiptera > Aphrophoridae > Philaenus > Philaenus spumarius. The sequence goes on along the minus strand of JAGFPH010000284.1, from coordinate 253,519 downwards.
GAAACTATAGCAACACATGGAATGACAGAGATGCTAGTTTCAGAGCTGTCACCTGCAAAACCGCTTCAAGCGCTTCAGAGAGTAAAATTTCAAATAACAGTTAATTATTTTCCACACTAACTTATTTAGAACAGTTGTAACAAACAACATCTACATGGAGGTTGGTCTTTTTCTAGTGAAGTTTTTATGAAAATGTTATCCTTAATACTAAAACCTGCAACAAATAAACATAAAAAATTCACAACATTTTCCTTCATCTTGAATATTATACATCATAAAAGAACTAAATGAAATACAAATTTCATTGATTTCAAAAAAATACTTAAAGGCTTAAGATGGAGACAATTAAAGAAACCCTTGCTTGGTTAGTAGTGAGTAGTACGAAAATCATTTTATTTCTGCTACTGAAGAGACTAATAATGATTTTAGACCTGTCAACCACCAATTTTTAAATTGTATGATTACAAAAAAATAAACATGCATATTTCGGCTTAAGTTTGATGCCCTCCCATTGCCTTCCTTATGTTATGGAATTTCATTGTTTTCTTGTACGATTATAAATTTGGTAGGCCGGAAGATCTTAAGGCAAAAGATCAAAATCAGTGCTTTATTACGAATAGAAATACCTCTCAAGTATTACATACAATACATTTGGAATCGACCCAAGCTTCTAAAAGTCTTAATTCAGTCTTAATTGATTCGTTATAAATGTCGGCACAAAGCAGAAGGACAGTATAATTGCAACTTCTGTTACGACACATGAACGCGTCCTTGTCAAGTGGACATCCTGTCGTAAAACATATATATTTATAACCTCTAAGTCACGCTGAGACATTGTTACAAAGTCATTTAAAATAATTACAAGTAAGACATTTAATTAACGGCGCTTGTAATGAGTAGACGGCATAAATAGTGGTCAGCCCTTTGCCACAGGTGCACGTACTTGGAATTCTCTAAGAGTAACTAAGGACGCAAGAGGTGTAATTTATAAAATTACGTCAAATTAACGTGTCTTTTTTATTTAAATATAAATATTTTTAGTGGCTTCAGTTTATTTTTTTCTAAATTACACAAATTTTTATTTTAAAAGATTAAATGTTCAAAAATATTCTTTATAGAATTTCCCAGTTGCTTAAGGGTCTGCTGTAGTGGCTGCCATCTTGAATTTTTATCCCGTAAGAGCAATGTTAAATTAAAACCATTTATTTCGTTTATTTTTTATCATAAAATTATCTGCAAGGTCTCGTTTTAAAAACGGTCACAATACGAAACCGTTTTGCGTTTCAATTTTTTTAAATCCCTTTCATTTATACAGTAATTGACATTTTTAAGTACCAAGTTTGAACTTTTTTCTTTACTCAATGAAAAATGTATAATTAAAAGTGAATCGCAAGCCGGTTCGGCAATTTTATAAAGAATATTGACTTTTTTTCAGTAATCAATTACAAAAGATGGATTTATAAAATGGTTTTAAATAAGGCAATGTCAAAGCGCTCAGCTGCAAGAAATTGCACTGTTTAGATACGGCTATGGAGTGAAGCGCTGGCGTCGCCGGTTGCTTTCTCGTTTACTGGAGTAGACACTGAGATGACAAGAGAGTACATTATCGAATGTTTCCTGCGCCACCTCAATATATTGGATAGATTTTTTTACTTCTAGTTATTATTGTATTTAGAAATTTGAAGAGATTTCCCGAATGAAGGTGCAGAATAGCTACACCTATTGGGGTTTGATGTACTTCATGGTCCCGAGTCTAACATGCATATTACAACTTAAAAAGATTAAACAACCAATTTAAACATTTTACTCACACGACAAGAACATTAAACATTTCTTACAATTTTACCTTCCCCAATCCTTTTAAGCAATGACACTACTTAACAACTAAATCAAAACATTGTTGTTACGTTTTAATGTTAGATGTTTCCTTTGATTGACGTTTATTTTAATTTATACCAAATGTTTTGTAGTTATTCATTACTTTTAAATTTATGGAGCTGTCTTGATTTTTCTTCTTCTTAATAACTCATTATAATATTTGAACTAATTTTAAAAATGTAATAGTTTTATTTCTATTTTTAATTATTTTTAGTTGTATCTAATATAATAGTTCTTTCTAATTTCGTACTAGTCTTCATTAATCTAACAGGCATAAAGTAAAGGCTTTCAGAAAAAAAAGGTATTTTTTAGATTTTATGAGCAGTAGATGCTCATGATGCACAGGTAATGATAACTTAAGCTACTTCAGTTAAAGCAAAAGAGCAAAATACTACATTTGTTTACAAAATGTACTTAAACTTGTACTACAAACTTGTATTTGTTTTAAAATTGAATTAAATGATTGCTTGATATGCATTGCTGCTAAACAGAAGAGATGCTTATAATATGATTAAGTGTTACCATATCAATGTACTAACATGTGATTTATGCAGATATTCCTCTTTCTTCGATGTAAGAAAGAAGGGCAATATTGTTTTTCTTTTAGTATTTTTTGTAAGCTATTTTCGAATCAGATTTTAAATGGGTGCCATTTTAAATAAGTAAAGGAAATTATTTGATTATTTTTCACAATAAATTGGGGGATTTCAACACTAAAAACCATACAAAACGTCAACGCAATCACCTTTCAAAAACATGATTTTTCGTTAAAAATATAAAATAGTGACTAGATCGAAAAGTAAGCATTTAAGGATACACAAACTCTTTCCTTAGTTTTTACATTTAGGGAAAACTTCACTAGGCGTGGCGCGTTGGGCACTTTTTTTAATAGAGACAAATGATTGAACTCGCATCACCGTTGCTCGGACACACTTTTTTTAGGCTCTATCGGATCTCCACGATTATTTATGGCCCCATCGCATCTTCACAAATATTTAATTCTACTTATCATCTCCGCAATTATTTAAGACACAGTTGTAGTCCCGCATTTATTTAAGGCTCCGACGCATATCCGCAATTATTTAAGGGTCCATTGCCTCTCCGCAATTATTTAAGGTTCCATCGCATCTCCACAATTATTTAAGGCTCCGACAGTTATCCACAATTATTTATCATCATTACAACATTAATACATTGATTTAAAAAAATACTTCTTAATAACCGGAAAATAAAGTTAACTATATGAAGCTAAACGTTTTCACTTCTGACGGCAGTCTTACGACTGCTTGTTGTTACTGTTTTTAACATCCTGTTATATTTTTACTTTCTCACTATACTATAGTATAGAGAAAGTATAGTGATCGCAAAAAAAATCGATGTTGAGATTTTTGTGGAAATATCCGTTTTGGGACCCCCTGAGTCCAAAAAAGTGGTTTTTACAAAATGTCTGTCTGTATGTCTGTATGTATGTCTGTATGTATGTATGTCTGTATGTATGTATGTCTGTATGTATGTATGTCTGTTTGTAGACAAAGCTAGAGAGAAAACTATTCGATCGATTTCAACCAAATTTGCACCAGACATGTCCAGTACGCCTTTATAGATGCACGAAAAAGGATTTTGAACAATTTTGAAAAACAACCCCCTTTTTGGCCAAAAAACCCCCAAAAATACAGTTATTATTTTTTTATAAAAAAACGGCTCTAACGATTTTGATAAAATTTTGCTAATTTGTAGCTTTTAATGTGCCCTACGATATACAGAAACCCGCATCTTTCTAAAAATTCTCGTTTAGTTAGTAATAATAATAATAACTGATTTTTGGGGGTTTTTTGGCCATAAAGGGGGTTGTTTTTCAAAATTTTTCAAAACGTTTTTACGTGCATCTATAAAGCCCTAATTGACGTGTTTGGTGCAAATTTGTTCGAAATCGATCGAATAGTTTTCTCTATAGCTAATAATAATAATATTTATTAGTTAATCGCCTACTTTAATAAAAGTATACAAAGCTAGAGAGAAAACTATTCGATCGATTTCAACCAAATTTGCACCAGACATGTCCAGTACGCCTGTATAGATGCACGAAAAAGGGTTTTGAACAATTTTGAAAAACAACCCCCTTTTTGGCCAAAAAACCCCCAAAAATCAGTTATTATTTTTTTATTAAAAAACGGCTCTAACGATTTTGATAAAATTTGGCTTATTTGTAGCCTTTAATGTGCCCTACCATATTAAAAAACCAGCATCTTTCTAAAAATTCTCGTTTAACTAATAATAATAATAACTGTTTTGGGGGGTTTTTTGGCCATAAAGCGGGTTGTTTTAAAAAAATTTCAAAACCATTTTACGTGCATCTATGAAGACCTAATTGACGTGTTTGGTGTAAATTTTTTCGAAATCGATCGAATAGTTTTCTCTCTAGATAATAGTAATAATAATAATATTTATTTGTTAATCTCCAACTTTAATAAAAAAACACTTCTACCCCACCCTACAAGTCACAGTGAATCTGTTTAGTAATTTAAATGTATTTGTGAGAAAGTATGTGCCAGTTCCTGGTACCGTTTATTAAACATAATTTTTAAATGGATGAGATTGGGTGTTTTTAATATAAAGAAATTATTGATAATGTTCATTGTTGTGCGTAGTTCAAGAGTTGGAAATTTGATTTACAACAATAACAGACATTTTGAAAATAAACAAGAATGTAATGAACAAAAGTCTTAAAATACGATATACATTATTAATTTAAGTAAACAATGATATCGGTCAACGTGTTGTGTTAACATCCAGCTTTAGTGCTAGTTATTTAACCATTTATTGTATCTTCAACTTTTAATGTAGTTTAAAAGAATTTCTTTTTAAATTCCAAGAACTGTTCAATTTCCAGATATAAAATCCAGATAATGTAACAATGAAATCACATATCCAATAAAAGGCAGTCCTTGGCGATGTGCTGTCGTATTTCTTCCTCCGGCTTTGGAGATACAATATCCAGAGTCGTAAAAACTCCGGTTTAGAAGGAAATACGAATATATAGTGCAAAGGAAACTACTAGTTGAGACTATGAAAATAACAGTCGTTGGAACACCGTAATAGGCAGTGCATGCATACACAAACGAGTAGGCTATATAATGGCTAGGTTACGTTGGAAAACAGTATAGATTACAGGCTAGCAGAACCTGCCAATTACTATGAAACCTGTCTTTACGGAGTATAATCCATGTATATATAATGACAGTAATGAAGCCTGATTGAAGGGAACGTATAAATACAAAGCTGAAAGATGTGATAATTTTCTTGTTCAACCATCAATTTATATATATATATTTTTTCCTTTCGGTACAAGTGGCCTGGTCGTGTCATTACCGCAGTCTCTCATTCATGCCAAGTATTGCCGGCACACTTGTTCTGCTCGTACCTGCGGGCCAAAATGGCGCCCATCTGAAATCTTTAGCGAAAATCCATTGAGATAAGAACTGGTCTGCTTCGGTAGATGGCGCCTTCTCTTGTAATTTCGTGAAATTGCTTAACGTCATGCTATATTCCCTTTTACATCGGTAAGGTATAATTCTACCGACCTTTTTTAACGGTTAAGATCTTTAAGGAAGTCTCATCACAAGGTGGAAAAACACTCTACCGGTGGCAAATAACAATGGTTGAAAGATAATGAATAGCATAATCACCTTCGTAGTTTCTGTTGAGTTTTTTGTAACCCATCCGAATAAACTCCTCGCTATGGTAATACCCTAAGGAGGCAAATTTCTTATCCGAAGATGGCTTATTTTATTACTATATTTATTATTATTTTTAGAAGCTCACCTGATCTTATCTTGTGATGCTGATCGATTAATTTATAAAAGAAACTATCGTGTTTTACATAAATCTGGTTTCGGTCATTATGAGTTTTCTTCTTCTTACGCGTAATGACGAGACATGCAGATTCAACGTTATTATAAAATCGTATTAGTCATCAACTTTGGAGAATCTAATAAATACGATTTGGAATTATAAATTATAAAAAATGTAAAACCTAAATAACTTATTCTATAACATAGTTAAAAGCATTTTTCGATAATTTAGTTAACCTTTCTTGTACTGCTACTTTTAAGAAAATAAGTTACTAATAGCATTTCCTACCAAAACATACAGAATCAACTTTTATTTGGACTGTAAAGTCGTACGCCAGTTGTTGCTAACATCGGCCAATGTGATAAAATGCAAAGAATGGCTTAAGTACAGGAACTAAGTATTTATATAAATTATTCATAAAACATATTGAACTGCGTTAAGTGCACATTTAACTTAATTTAGATTATTAAATACATTAGTTGGTATAAATACCAACATTTTTGTTAGATTAAATAATAAATTGATATATTATGTTGATATTTAAACAAACAAATAAATTCAAACAGAAAATACAACAGCAACAAACAGTGAGGATTTAAATCGTATTGTTGTTATATTATAAAATTTAAAACTAATTGAGATATTTTAAAACTACTTAAGTACACTCCAAGATAAAATGATATTGTGGTTACAAATATTAAAAGCAAATATATTATGTAATTTGAAACTCTAGAAATAATGTATGTCTTATCTCAATCAAGAATATAAAACCGTCTTTGTATCGAATTTTAGATGTAGAAAAATAAAGAGTTAATTAGTTTTGTTCTAGGTTGGCGACACTGAATGCAGCCATCTTAGTTATCTCCCAACACTTATTAATTTTAAAGTCGTTATAAGTAATTTTGTGCATTTATTTGGCGTTAAACGAAAAATGTAAATATCTAATTGTAAAGTTCTAACAGCCAAAAAGAACAGTTAACACAATAAGCTCGTGCAAAACTCATTATAAAAGATAAAGTTAATTGTATGCAAAAGAATTAAAGCCAGCTGTTTGGTTAAGTCGATATGAACTAGCGGCTATCAACTTAATTCCGAAAATATATTAACTGATTTCTGAGTATTACATCATTGTTGAAAACTCACTAACCAGCAGATTCCTTTTTCTTCTGATTGTCCTGGCCCTGAAACATTTTTTTTACCTTTTATGTAAAGCTTAACTTTATCTCTACCTCTATTTCATCTAGCAAACTTTGAAGACAGCTGATCACTACATCATCTATCTCTGTGGTACACATATAAACTTGGGAACATTGAATCTATAGGCCTACAGTTAATTCAAATTTAATAAATTACCTTCACGTCTTACCTACCTCATCATATATTTTATTTTATTCAATCATATTTATTTTATATACTATATAAATACCTTTTTCGGCGTTTCTGCTCGCAGTCCTTTTTTTTTGTCACGGTTACAAATGACGCGTTTCGCCTATTGTTCAGGCATTATCAAATCTGATTTTGTATGGCATATACACAATGCTCGTCAAAAAACGTAAAAACATTTAAAAACACTTAAAAAACACTAACATATTTAAAAAACACACGCACAAACAACACAAATAGTACAGTTACATTCATTTATTAAGTGAGCTGTACACGTGTACACCGGTCAATGTTCACGACACTACTACAGTAGTGTCACGCTTCCGTTATCAATATACCTTTAAAGTGTATCTTATAAATTAGCTAGTGCTGTGAGATGTTCATTATCTCTACTCTGCAAGAACTACGCAATAATGCTGATGTTGAGTTTAAAAAAGTTTTTGTTTCTGCCTCCAAGCTATCAAATGATCTTTTCAGTGTTGAAATCCAAGTTCCAAGGGTCAGCAAAAGACAAACTTGTAGAGATAATCCCCAACAAGGTCAACTGAGGAGTACTACAGAGTCGCAATATAGATACCATGTTTGGACCATGTAGTTGTAAGTTTACAAGTAAGGTTTACCAAAAATGAAGACATTCTGACTGCATTTCAAATACTTCTTCCTGGTTTTGCCTCGCCTAAAAACGCCAACAAACACCATATAATGTCTTATCACCATTCTTTGACGTCAAGTATTCTTTGGTGGCCCTGTCAGGACAGTATCAGATTTGGTGTCACAAATTAAGACAGTGAAGGGGGATACTGAAGTTTTAGAGGTTTTGGAACTGTGTGAAAACCCCCTTTTCCCTAACAACAACAGCCTTCTCGTATTTTGGCAACGATTCCCGTCACAACATCAAGCATTGAGCGCACATTTTCTGCAATGAAACGAGTGAAGACGATGCTAAGAAATAGAACCAGTAACAATATTCTCAGTGCTCCTGTTATGTCACTGGGATATTGCTATTGACCCAAATAATGGCAAAGAAAAAGGACCTGAGGCTGTACTTATAAGTAAGTCTGTACTATATAAGGCTACTTTTATTTGACTTTTTCACAAGTAGTTTGATTTTAGTTTAAAGCCATTAGCCAATAAATGCTTTTCGCCAAAGAATAAATTTTAAAATTAAGTAGGATAAATTGTATTTGTTTCTGTATGTTGTATTTTTTCTAATTTAGTGTTTTCCGAATGTTATACTTAATAAATATAACTTAAAATAAGTAGTAAGTACAGCCAATTTTTCAATTAGTTAAAATAAGATATTATGTTAAGTAATACTGGAAATGTTCACATATTTTGTGTGTATAAGCCTTGTATTGGAGGGGCGGGGCTTACTTTATATTAGTTGTCATTCTCTGTAACAGTTTTCGTTATAAATGTATAATGTAAAATATAAGTAAAAATGTGTGTATCATATTAAATTTAACATTTACTTTTTACATTAAATTATCATAACAATTCATATATATTATATTACTTTTGTGCAAAAACTACACGTCTTAAGTCGTCATTTTGTTCCTAATTTTTAATAATACCTGGGGCATTCCTTACCGACACTTTTGGTATCAAACTTCACCTGGACCCCCTCCGAAACAAAATCCTAGCTACGTCACTGGTTCTGCAGAGGTAAGGAATATAAATTGTACCAAACGCAATACCTGACTTCCTTCATTGTCTTTACAATTCAAGCCAACCCATGCAAAGTGCGCAAAAGAAAAGTGTGCAAAGTGGTACCTGGTTAAAAATTATCGCATAAAACCATATAACTTTAGAGGCAAATAGAAACAGAAACATCTATAATTTGGTCATGAGAACAATAATTTACTATGCAGGACTGTATATAATTCAGGAATGGAACTGTATATGAAGAAATAGAAAAAAAATCAATTTTTGTTTCAAAAGATTATTCAAATTATAAGATTATTATTACTATAGTTATTTTCTGTATATAGCTAATTTGCAGCCCATGTTCATGGACAATTTAAGTTTATGCCTGAAGTACGAACAGACATTGAAATATCTTAGCGAAGATCTGAGATGGAGAATAGTAGTATACCTTACTTTATATAAAATGTAATTAAAAATTTATCATAAAAATATACAAGGCTCATTGAACTAATGCATTGTTGGAGCCCAATCATCAGAGAGTAGCCCTGTTTACCAAGAATTGAGCTGGCTAACAGGTTACTTAGAGAATAAACTATACCTTTTTTCCAAGAGTCTTATTTTAGGAGTCGGAGTGAGCTGTCCATAGGCGTAACCAGGTGGGTTTTGGGGGTTATAACCCCCCTTCCCCCATTGTAAAAAATACGTGCACTTTGTTTACATTCAAATACGCTCTTAAGGGTAACTGGTTTTCAACACCTATGCAAATAAATGTCAAGCTACAATAAATTATCAATATAGTGCTGCTATTATCTTTGGTCGAATTAGGCACTTTCACTTTATTTGATATAAAATGCAGTATAGTGTACGGCCACACGTGTAGTGTTCGTCCGCCACGGATTATTTGCCGTCGCCATCAAATCAACAGTGGCGGTAAGGAGCCGCTTGCTGTCACTACAATCAACGGATTTTTCATCGTCTCCGCCGAAACAGTGGCGAACTTTACCAAATACACGCAAATTTTCCTTATTTTAGTTCTTTTTTTTTAAATGCTATCTTTCAGCCGCGTGTGTAGTTCGTCAAATGACGAAACAGACATTCTTAAATAATTGAAAAATGTTTCTAGTTCCTCAAATCAGGGAACACAATGTAGAATGTTCCAAAATATTCTCTTCTTTTATTTAGTTATTGGATGAACTCAAATAAGTATATTTTTTCTGCTTCTTTTTAATCGGCGACGGAATAACAATAATGCGAGAGTGGATCTCTGTTCATATCAATAAAACATTAAAAGAAATAATGTATTACATCATACTTCGTGATTGATGAACTCTAGTTTAATGAATCACAATGAGGCTTTTAGACGGCGTCGGAAATTACACCGCCCGTAATTAGCGGCGACCGTAGCTAATCTGCAGCCGACAAAAAACCGCCGTGTGTTTTCCAGACCTATGGGATTAGAGGCAGCGTTCGGAAAGATTTGGCGGAGGATGAATCATGGTTGCTATTCTAAATTATTCTAAAATAGGCCTAAATCACAATTAGAAGTGGAAAATTTTACATACCTTTATCATTTTAAAGTACTTTTGGGAAGCCTAAAATGTGTTATTTTGCATCTTAATTTTTTTTAAATTTCCATACGATCGTCCTGGTTACGCCTATGGGAGCTGTCGAAAGTAAACTGTCAGCTTTGGAGCCAAGACAAACTATTTGCCTGCCGAGCCTTAATTTCTGGAAATTTAAATATACCAGAAGACCGAGACTGATTATTTAAAACCAAGACCGAGGCTAAGACCGACTATCCACCACTAATACTGAGACCAAAACTGACTGTCCAAAACTAAGACTGAGTAAAAAACTGATTGTTGAAGACCAAGACGGATTAACCAAGGCTGAGAATAAGACTAACTGTCTAAGACCAAAAAAGATAATAAAACCGACTATCCAAGACTTAAACCGAGACCAAGACTTACTGTCTAAGACCAAAAAAGATACCAAAACCGACTATCCAAGACTTAGACCGAGACCAAGACTGACTGTCCAAGACCAATAAAGATACCAAAACCGACTATCCAAGACTAAGACCGAGACCAAGACTGACTATCTAAGACTAAGTTGACGATCAACACTGACTATCCGAGGCTAAGTGCGAGATCATTACTAAGACTATCCATTACCAGGACCAAGATTAAGACCAAGACTGACTATCCAAAACAAATCCGTAAGCATACTGACTACCCAAACCAAATCCGTGACCAAGACTATCTACACAGGACACTCTATTTGCTCGACACTACTTGTATGTCATGAGTTTAGTAATTAGGCTTAAATATTTAAACTAAATAGCTCTTAGATATCATACAGTTTCTTATTTCCTGTAAGAAAACAACAATAAGACGGAATGCATTCGTATATTGTAATAATGTCATAAAATTGCTGGCTTCATTTTATTGCCTGCATTATGTCGGTACACATTTCTCCATCCGCCCCAATCTTGAACTAGTTGAAGAAATATGCTTCCAGCTATAACGAGCATCCGTTTCTAATCAATTCCAACATAAATAAAACATGTTGTTTCACCATAAAACAGTGCAAACTTGTATCTTTTTCAATTTTGATTTGATTCAACGAGTTCATTACTAATTCAAAATGTATTGTTTATAGTATATCGATAAGTAACTACAATAACTAAGCGAGTCGATTTGTTTATCTCAATATTAAATGTTACTTTATTGGAAGAGTATTCTAGATAAGCTTACTTAACAAGGGGTAAAATGTAGTCGACTTGTAGTAGTTTGACGATTATATTAACGTCGAACGTTAGCTATATAACTATGTAAATATTATTATAGTTAGATTAATTTCTGTCCGAAGATACCCAGCCAATTCATTGCATTAAATATTTTCTTGTCTATGAAGGGAACATCATTAGAGGCGCGCACAGACCTGTTATTAGGGATTATTATAATGGTGCTGGCATGCACGGCAACTACCAATTACCTGAGACTCGCCAGCGCATGCAACATACACATAAATTATTGGTCGTAATTATGGTTATAAACGTTGGCTGGAAGAGTTATTGAAAGTGCTAGTGGAAGTCGACATATTTTACATTGCCAACTTACTTCCATGTCGGATCAGCTGACTTTGGCTCGTCTTCATCAGTTGACTAAATTATTTTAATCTTTACGGTGAAAACTCCAATTCTATTGTTCTTGCTATCTAGTTTTGTTATCTAGAAGTCATGCGGTATGAATAAAATATTAAACTAAATTGAACGGTAATAATAATTACCAGTTGTTACTAATTGACGACAGAAAATGACCGTGTTTCTCAAATTGTATTTAATTGGAAAGTCTTGTATGTAATTATAGCTGTTTATCCAAAACTCAATTACCGGAATGGTTTAGCGGAAAGAGGTAGTTAAGTGTGTTGTTTGTTACTTATACTTAAAACGAATTTTAATTAGCAAAGCTCTACATAACCGTTTAATTTTACTTAGCCTTCCATATGTTATACAAGAAGCATTACAAAAGTTGATGTGCACCTAGTTTTTCACTTCTTTTCTTCATTAATTAGATACATTTCAATACATTTTGGACTGTACATCTTTTCCCACGATCTCTTATTGAGCAGATCTAAATATAATCTAACATTTTTATCTCACAGATTCACAAAATGAATACAAAGTAATTCAAAACATTTAGAATTTCTCGAAGGAGTTCTTCTGATTTGGTCACAGTCAAAAATTTGTAAATTTTATTCCTAATATAAATTGTTGTATTTTAGTTGACGTTTTTTTATGAATTTCTCTTTTAATTACACTTAATACCTTTCTAAATTCAAGTTATAGTTCTATTAGTTGTGAAGAAAATTGCACTTTATTTTAATATGCCTATTAAATTTTTGTGCTAAGGAAACACACATTTATTTTTAAAGTTAGAAAATATGTTAAAGTTTCCTCGGAACAGATATGTTTCCTCGGTTAGATTGTTTTTAGTTAACGTTGATTGCTTTTGTGATAATGTTTATGATTTGTTTTTAAACAGAAGAATTAAATTTTTGAATTGAGAATTTTTAAACTTGAACAACGTCGAGTTATGTTTTTCTCTTGCTAGGTTAGCTTGGACTGCGGAAAATATGTTAATTATTTCAAATATCTTGAATTAATAAGTTGTCAACCTACGGTATTTGTACTTATAGATAAAGTAAGTATTTTTGAACAAAATAAATTTAACACTAAGAGAGGAGAACCCTGAGTGGTTCACACGCTATCCAAAATATTATCCCCTCTCGTACAATTGAGAAAGAAACAATTTAACCTAGCATATATCTTACACGGATTATTATTACTAATTATAGGCCTACATAACATTTCCGTTAAGGTTAATTTACTCTTTTTTCAAAACTTTTCATTCTGGTTTAGGCCTAACATTAAAATCAATTATTAACCTTTTGCTTATTAAAAATACAAACACAAAGCAATATTTATTGTAGATCAGATCAAAATCAACTGTTATAATCTAATAAAATTTACTGTTTTATTGATATGATAATTAGTAAAAACAATGCGTACGTTGTAGAACTATATGTATTCTTGTATAAAAATAGTTTTGTAACACTCATTTCTACCAGAATAACTTTAATAAATTTGGTGTTGTTAAGTAGCATTTCTTGTACCATCAAAGAACCTGCTTTTAAAAAATGCACGCTGGAACTCGGCTAACTTAGTTAATAGATAAGGAAAGTTATTAGACTTTTTGACTTTTCAGAAAGAAAATGCGAGAGTAGTTTATTATTATTTTGGGAGTTATAATATTATTATGGAATTATTTCAAAAAATAATCAAGGGCAAGTAAAAATCAGCCCATTAAAACTCTAGTAATGAACTTTAACAACAACAAAAAACACTTGTTTTATATATATATATATATATGTGTGTGACTTGTGTACAGGACGGCGTAAAAGACCCTTGATAGTCGGTAATCAAATATTATATAAAAAACAAATTGGCACTAAGAAGTAGTACAAAGTTTAAGACCATGATGTTGGTGTTAAAAAATACTTATAATTATGCGTTGTAAGTTGGCGACAACGCAAACACAACAATCGGTCTACTCAGCTGGACATGTTAAAGCTGTAGTTTCCGAATTGGTTTTGTGTTAAACAGTTGTAACGATGTTAACGAAATAAGAAAGGATTTTCGCTACACAAACTTTGTATAAAAGATGTGCTACTACAGGTATTAGTGAATGGGGTAGACGTTTTAATTCAAACCCACCCTCTAGACAAACAGTGTACGCCATACGTGATAAATTTGAACAACATGGATCTGTTATGGATGCACCAAGATCTGGCAGCCCAATAACAGTCGCAGCAGAGGAAATTAAATTGAGCGTATGTTTAGCTGTGACTCAAAGTCCACGAAAATCAACCAGACGATTAGCCTCTGAGCTAGGGATATCACAAAGGTCTGTGCAAATACTTAGTACGAGTGTTACACATGCTTGCATTTAAAGTTTACATTCCACGTTCAGTATTTCAAGATGGCCCAGATCGTCGCCTTCAGTTTTGATTAACCAACACAAACATGATCTTCAGTTGTTCTGATGAGGCCAATTTCAAGTTAGGCTAACAGATCTGCCTGGTCAAGTTAACAGGCACAACTGTGCTTACTGGTATACTGAAAATAAATATCTTTTTTTTTGTTAGAGCAACAATTCAATTAACCAGGTGTGAGTAATTGGGGGCAATATCATCATTTGAAATACTTGGACGAGACTTTTTTGAAGGAAACGTTAAGGTAGATAAATATTTAGATTTGCTTCAAAATTTCGTGGTACAAGACTCATGACGTGTGCTGGAAACTTTCAGGAAATTTAATTTCAACATGATGGTCTACCCCATTTAGTCCAGTAGACAGAGCAAAAAAAGTGGGGTCTGCTGGAAAAAATTCCGAAGTTAATGAAACTTTTACAGGTTGATCGGGGGTACTGTGGGATGACTCTGTCAAGTTTTCCAACTCGATGACCCTGTGCTGATTTCGGGGGGCCAAAAAACTTCAAAATTTTCGGACTTTTGTCGGTTTTTCGCTTATAACTTCTAAACTAAGCGGTTTTCGACCAAAACAGTTATTTTAAAAGTTGTAGAGCAGTAAATTTGCTACAATTCTGTATCCATAAACTTCTTCTCAAACCTAATATTAACCGAGATATAGCCGATGAAAGTTAGAGAGATTTTCTCAAAATGGCAAAAATTGGCCAAAACCTTCGTTTTTGGTCCTCTAACTAGCAATTACCATCAGTTCTCGTTTTTGGTCCTCTAACTAGCAATTACCATCAGTTCTATGGTAATTATGGTAATCACTCATCAATATCGACATGTTGGAACACGCGGGGGGGGGGGGTTCCTCTGAGTGGTGCAGACCTCTTTAACCCTACAACCGGCAGACTACACTATAGTGCAGTCACTCCGTGCCGCGACAATACATTTGTAACGCGTGATTGTATGGAATATTTCAACCTCTAAAAATCTTCCAATCTCAAAAAAACAAATACCATTGGAAAGGTAATATTTCAAACTTTAATTTTTGTATGTACAATTTCTTTCTAAAACGTATATTTGCTTGTGTAATCATCGTTTAGAAATTTTAATTTTCGAAACCGCTGATGCGCGTGACAAAACTCGGTGAAACAAATCACTTTTTGTCACATTTCTAAATCGTATAATGGTATAAACCTGTTTCGAACAGAATAACAGTATACCATTGAATTCGTAAACATCTGGTCTTGAAAAATCTGCCTTCCAAATTTTCGTCTTTCTTATAATTTTAATGTTATGGTATGCTTATGCCAGAGCAGTTCGCGGGCATAGCCTTGCATACGCAGCCTTAGGTGGACTCATCATTGATCTGTTGCGGGTTGGAAGAAGGAGACTGTTTGCGCTGGACACCGTTATTTATGCTTCTTACAATTCGAGAATGATGCGGAGGACCCTTCACTAAAAAGAGTGACGAAAAGCTGTCCAGTCTTCTAAAGACTATTGAGTACCAACTGCAGCACTTTGGATTCAATATTTCCGTATGTGAACTTTCATGAAGAACTTCATCAGAGCTGAAAGGACAGTTGACTGGAAACTACACCCACAGAAAATGCAATATCATTGATGGAGTGTTCCTGCTACATAGGGTGGTTTGGACGAAGTCAAGCGAAGCAACATTCCAGGTAGTCTGCCAAAACTACGTGGACTACATCAAAAGGCATTTTGGGAGCAATGCCATAGTGGTTTTTGATGGTTATCTTAGTGGGATAATCTACCAAAGTACCAAGGCAGTAGAACGTTATCGGCGTTCCTTGCTGAACCCCTCTACTAAGTTTGTGTTCTCCAAGACAACAGTAGTCAGCACCATCACGCAGGAAAACATTTATCTCCAACGAAACAAACAAGATGAATTTCATAACGATGCTGAAGGGTGAGCTGGAAGCCAAGGGGATCCAAGTCAAGCAGGCAGTAGAAGACGCTGATGTGCTGATAGTACAGACTGGTGTCTCAGTTGCCGAGGATTACGACAGTGTCGTCATTAGAGGGGAGGACATTGATCTTCTGGTGCTGCTGAATGCTTTGGGGGTTTTCAAAGAAAAACGGCTACTTCCAAAAGAGTTGGAAGGGTAAAACCCCAACCGTCTTTTATTCCATACAATCACGCGTTACAAATGTATTGTCGCGGCACGGAGTGACTGCACTATAGTGTAGTCTGCCGGTTGTAGGGTTAAAGAGGTCTGCACCACTCAGAGGAACCCCCCCCCCCTCCGTGTGTTCCAACATGTCGATATTGATGAGTGATTACCATAATTACCGTAGAACTGATGGTAATTGATAGTAAGAGGGCGAAAAACGCCAATTTTTTTTTGGCGAAGGTTTTGTGCCAATTTTTGCCATTTTGAGAAAATCTCTCTAATTTTGATTGGCTGTATCTCGGTTAATATTAGATTTAAGAAGACGTTTAAGGATACAAAATTGTAGAAAATTTACTGCTCTACAACTTTAAAAATAAATGTTTTCGTCTAAAACCGCTTAGTTTAGAAGTTATAAGCGAAAAACCGACAAAAGTCCGAAAGTTTTGAAGTTTTCGGCCCCGACACCACTTCAGCACCCTTTAGAATCAATATCAATTATATTCTTTAACTAATTCTTGGTTATTATTAATTTATTTAAACAACCTGATCTATGTTTATTGAGGTTCAAGATTATGGGTTGGCAGTAAATACAGTAGTAGGGTGATAACCTGCCACGATAACATTGAAATAACTACACTTCATAAAAAGAGGCACTTGGTCAGCGGACCCCCTACCCCTCCCCTACCCTCCCCTCCCCTCGCCCCTTGTTCCAGCATGTCGATATTGATGAGTGATTACCATAATTACCATAGAACTGATGGTAATTGCTAGTTAGAGGACCAAAAACGAAGGTTTTGGCCAATTTTTGCCATTTTGAGAAAATCTCTCTAACCTTCATCGGCTGTATCTCGGTTAATATTAGGTTTAAGAAGAAGTTTAAGGATACAAAATTGTAGCAAATTTACTGTTCTACAACTTTGAAAATAAATGTTTTGGTCGAAAACCGCTTAGTTTAGAAGTTATAAGCGAAAAACCGACAAAAGACCGAAAATTTTGAAGTTTTTCGGCCCCCCCCCCCCCAAATTAGCACAGGGTCCTCGAGTTGGAAAACTTGACAGAGTCATCACACAGTACCCCCGAACAACCTGTAAAAGTTTCATTAACTTCGGAATTTTTTCCAGGTACAATGTACATATCTACTGGACTAATTATGCCACTGCAGTGCGCGATTCTTTGAACGAAACTTTTGAAAAAAAGAGTGATTGGTCGAAGGGCAGATATTTACATGCATCCATGTTCACTAGATAACACACCAATGGGATTTTTGTGTCGATTATTTTGTATTTTGTATATACTATATAGGGTTATTAAATAATTTGTGTGTTAGGAATTAATAACATTTGAGTTGTATGCAACTTATTGAGTTTATATTACTTTATTTGTATTCTGTTATCCATGTTCTTTCGCCATTTGACGGCCGTTTCGACTTTTTTCATTCAGTCATGTTCATATGTTTTTTGTGGTTCGATTACTGGGAATGTTGTTAACATTAAAATATACTTCATATTTATACACATTCACATAAGTAAAAACACTCAAATGTACATTCAAAAAAACACTAAATATGACACATAAAAGTCATTTTTTCTCAGCATACATTTTGCCGTGTTTGGGTGTTTTTGTTTGGGTGTAACTATTAATTTTAACGTTAGTATAATGAGGCTTTATGGTATTAGAATTTCATAATTTATTAATTTGTATGTTACGTATAATATGGTAGAGTTTCAATTTGCTGTTTTTGTATTTTTATGCTAGTTTAGCTTGATTTGTTTAATAATTCATATTTATTTGTGGATAAATATTTGTAAATAAACTAACACTTACTACGTGTACTACTGAAGTATTTTTATTTCGTTAGAAAATATGAAGGGTTATATAATAACAAAAGAGTATTTAAAGAAATAAAAGTGAAAACTTTTATAACACAGAATTCGCTTCTATAAATGCCTCATAGAAACAGTCCAAGTAAAACAGTAAATATTATCACAACGAGCAATAAAATGTCAGTATGTTTAGTTAGCGTTTTTATCGTTTAAATACATGTTTATATTTTAATTCATGTTTAATGATTCTAATTTAGAAGTTACGAGAGACCGTTCCACCACGAGTAAACAAGCGTCGCCATTGTACAAGACTATCTTCATGTCGTCCTGTCTTGTATTAAGGTTATAATTTTCTTTCTATTTTCCTATAATATAGTTTATCTTTAGATAAAGATTTCGGCCACCCAAGGAGTAGACACAGGCGCGGGCGAAGAGTTGTTCTTATCTGCGCATGTCCCAGTAATGGTCCGCATCACGCTACTATGTAATTAATTTCGAATTACCCTCTGACAGAGGTAATTTTTGCATGCCACTCACAGCCTTCCCACAGCACGTCAAACGTAATGAAATGAGTTGTTCCAGCCCAGCTACTGCTTTCACAAACTAATCAAGAAATACGTCTGATGTTTGTGTTTTTAAAATTTATCTTGAGTTAAAAAGCTGTCAGTATTTAAGAACAGACTGCCCATACTAATATGTCCACGCCTTATTTGATTTATAAATAGTCTCACTGAATTATTTAAAATTCTTATAACTTCCGACTTGCTTGATAAAATCAATGTCACTTTTTTAATTTTTAGAAAGTATTTCAAATTTGTTTATTAATCATTTCTGTTTAAATGTTTCAAATGGAAATTAATTAAATTTTGGCCTTTCTGACACTCTTGTCTAAACAAGACAAGAGTCCTTCTTTGGTCTTTGCAGCCTTGGTTTTATTGTTTTAAATCTCTTATTATTATAAATAATTTGTTAACATACTAATAATATGTTCAACAACTAAATTATTCATTTTTATTCTCTAGATCATTATGTTTTCAAAGACAATATGTTACTTATAATAACAGAACTTAATCACTTTGGTATTTGTCGCCTACAATTTAATTTAAATAAATTTTAACATAAATAATTTCAATTTTAAACACTACGCAATTCCTTTTCCTCAAGTTCTCATAGTAAATAAACCGTGCACACAATTAATCGTAAAAAGATCTTTGACTAATTACATCTCACTCATTCACTTTATAATTTATGATTATTTTTACATTTAATATATTCACTGAAGTAATTTTAAGGCCATAAATTTAAGAAACTTTCTGCAATCACGTAATTAATAACACACTCTCTGTTAATGTTAATGTACAACATTTCGTATGTAAATTTATTCATATTATAAAAGAAACACTATAATTTAAATCCAATACACCAGATTATTCATTTTAAGCCAATTAGGGTTTATTACAGTTTGAAAGAAGACATAAATTTTGTGTCTTAACAGAAATTAGACATTTATTTACAAACGTTTGCATAGCTTTAATTTACTATCCCAGAATTTTTATTATTTAAGGTAACGTTTTATTTTAGTAAATTTATAAGATTGAGATGTGGCAGTAACAATGAAATTATATTTGACGGAGGATGGTACACGGAAAATAATATAATATCTCGTGCTATTATGATCAGAATTCCATCTGCTTCATCTTGTCTGATTTTCTGGGAAACATTAGAGATTTTAAGAAACTCGAGTCATTGGAATTAACGGTTAACGGTTAACTGTTAACGGTTACCATTAAACTTAGTTCAAAATGAATAAGAAATGAAATATATTTGTATGTAGCAATTACAAACTGCTTTGATCTTCGTGTAGTTAAAAGAACTTGCAGTTATGCCGCAATTAACGGCTTATTTAAGGGGTGGTAAAGTGGATGAATTAAATTCATTTCTAGAAAACTATACTTTTAAACCTAAATTATTGTGTACAACTGAGCACTGGATTGCAAAGGGAAATTAATTTCTATTACAAAAATTACATAACTATAACTTACCAGCTATTTACACCAGACCCTGTAAAATTAGAGGAGGGTGTTGCCTTCTCAATTTGAATCAGATGCAGTTTAAACTGAGACTTGGTATAGTTAATTTCTCTGTGTTAATAATAATATAGTGTTTGAATGTTGTGGCATTCAGTTGTTGGCAGACATATCTGTGCTTGTAGTTTGTATTTACAGACCAACTAAGGATGATAAGATTAGTTTCAAACTTTTTTGAAGTACTTCCACAATGGTTAGGAGTACTTAGTAAAAAAAATTGAGCCAAATAGTTATTGCAGGAGATTTTAATATTGACTTGCTTAAGGAAAGTACTCCTAAGGATGAATTTCTGGGTATTGTCAGTACTTATCTATTGAACGTGCATATTTTTGAACCAACAAGGAAGAGTTCTAACTCGGAGTCCAGTATTGATTAATATAAGCTTCGATCCCACTATTTGTGGAGTCTCTGCAGCTGAATCCGAGTTTTCTGACCACAATGTACAAATTGTCAAAACAAATTGTAGCACAGAGAGGTATCTTTTAGACGTTTTTATATAAGGATAATATTAATATGTTTTTGAAAATATTGACTTTTGAAAAGTGGTGTAATTTGTTCATTTAATTTTAGCAATGTAGATACAGGTTACAAAACATTTTTTAATGTATTTATGAGTTATTTTAACTAGGCTTTCCCGCGCAGGTTGATAGTATCTTGTAATAAAAATGATAATAATATGGGCTGGGTCACAAAGGCTTAAGAATATCAAGCAGTAAGAAACGGGAATTACACATAATGGCCAAATCACCACAAAGTCAAAAATTTCTGAAATATGTAAAAGACTTCCAAAAAAATCTTTCAAAAATGTATATCTCTAGGCAAAGTTAAATATAATACAAACACAAAATATTAAAAGCCCCCCAATAAAACAAAAGCAGCAGATATGGTAAAAATGAGACCAGATGTTCGGAACATGATAAACGGTGCACCATTGAAGCAAATTTCACTGCCCGTGTCTTTAAATCTCAACATACTTTTCAAAAAATCTTTTCAAAAAAAAATTTTAACACTGTTAAATGTCTAAATGCATCTTCAGATAATCTTGCGGCACTTAGTTTTCTCAATAAACAAGCTAAACTAAACTCTGCAATGAATGTATTAGAACCGGTAACAAAAAATGAGATCCTAAAAATTATAGCAGGACTATCAAAATCAGGTGGATGGGATGAAATCCCTCAGTTCCTAGTAAAGCGGATTGCAAGATCTATTATTAAACATTTGTTGTTCTTGATAAATATGTCGTTTGCAGCTATTATTTTTCCAGCATTATTAAAGTATAACAATCTTCCTATTCATAAATGAGGTGAAAGTGGTTGCTTGAATAACTATAGACCCATTTCCCTACTTCCAGCCTTTCAACAAATTTTAAAGAGCGAGGTAAGACAGAGTAGTTGGTTAACTTGAACATAACAACATATTGAATCCAAATCAGTTTGGGTTTAGATAATGGCAGAGGCACCACTCAGGCTGTGTATGAGTTTGTTAATGAAGAGGCCAGTGTAATTGATCGTTTTAGTTTTGCTGTGGGCGCATTTCTTAATCTGTCGAAAGCTTTTGATTGTGTTGACCATGGATTACTGCTGCATAAATATTACCGGATGGAGGGTAAAGCTTCCGAGTGATTTTCTTCTTATTTTTCGGATCGGTATCAGAGAGTTATAATTGGAAAGGGCCGAACATGCAGTCAATTTTCAAAGATTATTTATGGTGTCTCACAAGGCTCTATTTTGGGACCTTTGCTGTTTATTTTGTATGTCAACGATCTGCCATTATATGTGGACCATGCAAATGAAATCCTTTTAGCTGGCGACACAACAGTTGTTACAAATAACACTAGTAAATATCAGTTGAAGATAAATTTAGAACATGATCTCGATGCTATCAGCAAATAATTTAAAACAATGGGTTTCTATTAAATTCTGAAATTCACATCTAATTAATTTGCATACCAACTACAAGCAATCAGCAGCTAACGATGACAGCTATCTGCTCAGTATTAAAGCCCCATACAAGTCTGTAAAATTTCTTGGAATTGAGGTTGATATATTTACTTACGTGGCGGTTACATAACAGTCGTGGCGGCCTTACAGTAGAGCCTATTATTTGATTTTTACAATTAAAAGAGTAAATTACCTAAACACTACCATGATGGTTTACTACTCTCACTTCTATTCACTGCTCTTTTATAAAGTTGTGTTTCGGGGAAATTCGGTGAACAGTAAACAGGCAATTATTATCCAGAAAAAATATTAGGATTATTTTTAATCCTAAAAGTTGTGAATCTTTAGATCTATATTTAAGATGTATAAAATACTGCCTCTGTTTGTATTAAGATTAAAATAATCTTGAATTTGTCAAAACAAATTTGCATAATTTTGTAATCTACAACAAGGCTCTAGACATCCTACAAGAGGTAAAAATGTATTTACTTATCCTTCTCACAGAAAGACTTCTCTTATAAGTCACCATTTTAAAGTTGTAAAAACTGTTTTAATAAACTGCCTGACCACATTAGGACAGAGAATTGTCCAAGAAAGTTAAAAAACCCTATGTACCTGGTGAATAATTTTGTTTCTATGCAGTGGGTGAGTTCAATGGACAGCCTCAGTATTTTAAAGAGATTAATTAATCCTTAAAAAATACCGTACTAAATGGGTATTTTATTTTGTTAAGTCACTTGAACTAATAGTCTATGTTTGAGGCTATACTGTTGTTGTTTTGCTTGTTTTTTTATGAAATTACTCGTTTGTCTAACTCCAGAACGTAAATGTGTAACAACGAAATACTTTAGTTGTCAAGTATGTTAACCCGCGTATGTTCCAATAGTCAGAACCCAAAACATATGATTCCAAGAACATTGGGATGCCTCAAAATAAATATGCAAAAAAGGAGATTGGGATGCCACAAAATAAATATGCTTCCAAGTACATTGGTATGTCACAAAATGAGTATTGTATGACACTGTCATGTGAAGGATCGTGAGAAAGGGAATTATTTAAAGATATTAAAGCTATTTAAAAAAAAGAATGGTGTAATATTTAGTTTCCAACATATTTAGAAATTGTTACCAAACCCATATTTCCCTGCTCTAATGTATTGTAGCTAAAATATTGAATTACTTATAACTTTTCAACAAAAGTTACTACAGCGCATCTAAACTGTTGTGAACAATATGGTTTTATTCATGAGATGTCACCTCTATTCACAGGTCACCACCGCCAATGTATAATTTATTTGCTCTGAGGTTATTTTTATAGTTCAGTGTATTGACTATAGGTGTTGATGCGTTGTGGTTTTTAATATCAATTTAGTAATACGTTTACACTTCAGTCAACCTATGCTATCTTATTATCTGTGGTTCAGTGGTTTAATGTTAAGTAGGCCCTATTTTGGTGTTTTGTTTTTCTATTTAAAAACGTAAGTTGTATTGTTACAACTAAATGAATTACTTTTTGCTTTTACAAAAGTAAGTTTGGCAGTTTTTATGTGCACTGCAAACTTACTGTTTTGATATACCCAAAGAAAATAATAAATTTGAATTTCATGACTCTATCTGCAATATTAAGTTTACTGAGTAGGTGTGTTTTAATCAAATACCACTTTCGATGAATACCTCTTTAAATTTGTTTCATACCAGGCCCGATGATAACGAAATGAGGGGATAAGTTCCTCGTTGCAGACTAAACATTATCACTTATTTCGAAAATCAAATCATACCATATGATTTGTTATTTCTGCTTCTAGAAATAAGGTGTTAACCACCATCTTGAAAACAGGGTTTCTCAAAGATTCTGAACCATACTACGACAACAACTGAAATTAACTTATTATACGTTATGTATGTTTAGTATTGTACTGCATCGTATATAAGTGTTGATAATTACAACTGAGGAAGCAGGTGTTTCCTCCATAAAATAAGAATTGCAATGACAATAGAAAAGCACTGATATGTATTTACAGCGGTTACAAATTTGTTGAAAACATTTCAAACAATCTGTATAAAATGTACGAAAACACTTGCAAAGTATTAACTGGCAATTCTGTTGTAACAGGTTTTAATAAATACAAGTTGTGAACTGCAAATTGAGTTCAGTAACAGCTGCTTTATGCATATTATTCTGCAGTTAGAGGAAACACTATACGCGCAATTTGCACAGAGAATTACAAGTTTTCATTTACATTTAATTTCCGTAATAGCCGACGGAAGTCGACTAATGTGACATCACGAAGAAATGGGGCAGCGTCACAGATTAATAAACCTAATAATTCTGGCACCGAAGACAACATTTTGGCAGACCTCCGCTATTTTCTATATCGCTTTTATGGCAACAGTACAACCTAATGTTGGCTATAAAGTTACTTCATAAGAGGAGTTTTGGCAAATGGAATGGCGTTAGCAGAGATCGTATTATAAATTCATAATTCCTACTGAAACGTGAGTATCACTGTACAATTCTCACTGGTTAATGTAATTTTACAAAAATGTTCACACTCGTAAACTGTATACCGTTGCTTCAATGCCGTTTATGTGACTCATTCCTCGTAGGCTAAATTAAAATGATATGTTGTCTCTACCCATTAACCTTTATGTGTCATAAACAATCTACCTTCTACTTCTTCCGTGTCAGCTGATTAGAATTTGCAGACTTGTTTCACGACATCATAATTTGCGCAATTTAATAAAAAGCTTGTGTGCGTACGCGACCAACGAGTTTGACCACAGTGGGTATAAATTAATGTTGTTTTATTTCAAGATGGCAGGAAAATGTATGTCCCATTACGTTTGTGAGTTTATCTTGTCTAAATGAAGTCAAATGTAATCTAATAGATTCAAGTATGTTTATGCTAAAAACTGGATTATAACCGATTAATTTACAACCTCGACAAACGATGTAGTTTGAACATTTAATGAAACCATTTAAATATTGAACAGTTTAATAAAGCCAGGTATAGTTTTTTTCTTTTTTAATCTTAAATACCTTAAAAGGAAAATCAAATATTTACAGGATACCTCTAAGGTAAACTAAGTACCTCCACGGAAGTGTCTGTCTCTGTTTGTTTTTTTCAGAACGGATAAAGCTATCACAATTAAATATGACATAGTTTTATAAAGAAGTAAATCCGTGTAGGCCTATGTTTTAATAGTCTTAACACAAACAATAGTTTTTTATGAATTTAAAAAACCAGTGCCTCAAAATATATATATATTGTTGCTATTTATATAATTTTGGTTACATTTCGATATGGCAAGCTGTACGGAATCGATGACGTCCGATTCTGCTGTTAATGTTCTAAAAATAAATGTCGGTTGGTTGTCATCATTTGTAAAGCCTCCAATGATACTTATTTTCAAATTATTATAACAACTTTCTGTATAGTAAGTTATCAAATTAGTTCTTTAATTTATTAAATTTTTTGTTGTTGTAATTACATGGGTATTAGATTATATAGATTTGTATTTCCAAGATCAGTTGAATTACACTAAAACACATCAGCAAGCTGTTGTACCCGGAATGCCCTAGGTAAAAATAAGGAACCTTCTCAATAGCTTTTGTATAAGATTAATAAATATATTACGACTAACAAAAAAATACTTTTAGCTTCTGAAAACTATTTTGTGCTAGCTGGCAAATCTTTTTTTAATGTGTACATGTTTAATATTTACCACAGTTATTTGTGTTATTTATAGGTTAAGTTCATAAATTATGTTTATTTAAGATTTAACATTGTCCCAAAAGTCCAGATCGCTTAGAAAACAATGTTTAAGTACGGTAATTAAAGCATTTTTGTAAATGCAAACAAATGAAATAGTCATCAATTTAGCTTCTGACTATTATTTTGCTGAGTCATAAACTCTAAAAATTGAGCACATCACGCCGCGTACTTATGTCCCCTATAAGATGAATACGGTTGTTGTTATAAAACTGTAAATAGGCGTATATACTTTCGGTAATCTTTTTGAAAAATGTTTCAAGGCCTATGTTTCTTCAGCTTACTGTTTTGGTTTAGCCAAGAAAAGGCATAAACGAAATCCTAAGTAGATTTTGGACAAACCTTTTAACTTTTTTAAGAGCTTAGCCCAATTTTGAAAATGTGAGATGAATTATTTTTAGACCATGCTGCCCGGAAGGCAATGTTCAGTAAAAGTTTCATGAAAATAAGATACCAGTAGTTTTTTAGTTAATTAAACATTACGCTTAGTGTTTCATCATGTTTAGACTTCTTCCATTTTTCCCTTGATCTTATTTCTTCTCGTCATTTACCCAATTCAAATAGTTATGCTAAGTACTCATTATAATCCAACATTTAAAGTTCTTCGCAGACGACGCTTTATTAGCCAGAAAGCTTATACCGTCCTACAACATATCGAAGTTAAACTGATTAATTACTTAAATAATAACATATAACCTGCATACTTCTATTCTGTATAAAATCTATACACCAAAAATGGGTAAAATGTATCCCCCAACAGTACCAATTTTGAACCAATGACCCAAAAATACATGGAAAGTTGAGTCGCCATCTTGGATTTGAGTGTTTAAAAACAATGTTTGTATGCCGTATGAGACACCTGATTAAATTTTGTTAATACATTTTCACTGGACAACACAAATTTCTAAAATATCCTTGATCCAACCTAATGACAAATATTTATTTATAAAAGAAAATTACAATCTGGAAATGAAGAAATATAGTTAGAAGTAGGAAAAATATTAAATGAAACAAGAATAATTTAAAATCAAAGAAAGTTATATTTTTGCGAACTTTACGAAACGATATTGAAAATGTTGTAGTTTTACTGCTCAAATTAGTACATGCGTCGTTTATTATAAAATTATTATAAAACATCCACGTACCTAGAATGTAACCATTTCAAATTTGTCTAAATTGTTAATGTTAAAACTAGTTATATTGTTTTTAAATCCAAACCATCAATTTGGTTTTGGATGAGGCACCATACGATTGACCCAGTTCATCGCATTACAATTATGGTAAAACAATCGTTTATGTTAACACTACATTGTTTATTAATTTGTACACATTTTTATCAAAATTAAAGGAAATTAAATGTGTAGTAGTAAACAAAATTTGAAACTCCACGTAATACATAGTTGTTCAACGATATGTTTATGTAAATAGCACCGAAGGGCAATCATCCCACGAAAATCGACTTTTTAATTCCTACGAGATAAACATCCTTGGTGTTCACTACATTCAAACTGGGGAGCAGCAGCTTCGGAGTCAGTTACTCTAAACCCTTCAGCACAAGGCTACCTCTTCATATAGATTGTTCAGTATTAAGATTCGGCTCCCTTAATTCAAAACTGTGAAGTTGGGTACCAATTTCAATGTTAAATAACGTAAACAACCTTCACTTTTAAGCATATTTTTGTGTTATTTTTGTCAAAAAACGAAAGCTGTATTTTTTTCTTAAAGCAAAATAGATTGTGTTTGTTGATTGCTAAGGTTTTTTGCAATATCTCTTTTTGCAACTGAATAAAACATTATTAAAGTTTAGTATTTTTTACTATTTATATCATACGTTTATGAAAACAATAAAAACGTTTTTGAAAATGTTTTCGACAATCAACATCCGCATATGACAGGACTTCAAAATGAAACCAAATTTTTAAATTTATTCCGCGAATTAAGGGGGAAAATGACTTATTCTGTAGCAGTGCTCTTATGGGAATTAGATTCAATATGGCGGACAGGGTAGCCCCCCTTAAGGGTCTGCTGTAGTGGCGGCCATCTTGGATTTTTATCCCATAAGAGCAATGTTAAATTTCAAACCATTTATTTCGTTTATTGTTTATGATAATATTGTTTGCAAGGTCTCATTTTAAGCATAGTCACAATACGCATCCGTTTTGCATTTTACATTCTTTTAAAATGCTTTTGATTTGTTATGTAATTGGCATTTTGTAAGCACAAAGTTTGAATTTTTTTTCCTAACACAATAAAAAATTGAAAAATAATTTGCAAGCCGAATACGAAATTTCATAAAGATTATTCAGTTTTTTTTCAACACTCACTTACAAAAGATAGACTTATAAAATGGTTTGAAATGAGACAATGTCAGCGCAAGAAATTGCATTGTTTATATAGGGATATAGTGAGAGGCGCTAGCGTTTCCTGTTGATTTCTCGTTTACTGGAGCAGACCCTTAATTTACTACATTTAGGACTGCCATCTTGAAACAAGACGACGAAGTAAGTGAACATTTTAAAATTTAATTTTGACTTTTAAAAGACGTAGGAGGGCGGAAGTAAAGCAAACGGTGGTTGACTCGCTTCCAAGCTGTCGGGATATGACTGGTTACCTGGTCTCCAGCTTGGGATGTTTTGCATATTTTTACTAAGATATTTATGAATATATATTTTTTAAACCGCAAAAAAATGTATAATAAGGTATGAGATAAGATCAAATAACTTGGAATCCAGGGAAATGTGATATTCAACATTGTTATAGGGAGGTCTTCACATATTATCAATAAAAATAATAGCCGCCAGTTGTAGGGCTTGGTATCTATTCTTTACTGAGTTTACCCTATAAGAGATGTTCTATATATTAAGGAGATTGCAGACTTGAAAAGGTGCTGGGGTTTCAACAATTTTGTAATTTTGATTCAAGAAATTATTGAAAGCTCATGAAGTTAACTTTTTTTGGGTTTGTTCTTAACCTATACTGCGATATTGGAATTCAAAATGTTCTTAACTAGTTACAAAATGACTTTCTACCATCAAAAATCATTGGTACATCCATAATCTTATGAATCCAAAAATCTTTCTATCTAGTTATAAACGAGTAGATAGAATTGCCAAAGTCAGGAACTGGACATGCTCTGTCGCGGAGCAATTCAACCTGTGCAAACCTCTTGCCGCCACCATTGCTGTAACAGCAGACCCCGCCCTTGTCCCCACTCCGTAAATAACAACAGCAGTTCTACCAACGTTTAGGCTATAGAGTAAAATTATGGAACCATCAGAAACGAGCGTCAGCGATGCCCTGTTTCAACTCAACCAATTATTATTTCGTTTGTCTGTTTGTTACTGAAATTTAGCATAAATAATTAGTCAGGAAGTCAAGAAAAATGACGTATGTGTATAGATTTTTGTAAAATTTGTATTTGTTTAATATTATTATACACTATGTAAATGAGTCGCAACTTATATTACTCAAATTGTTTATAATAGTAAACAAACTGCGTGATCTGAACCTTAGCTGAATGGTTAGATTCAGTGTGTGATTTCAGTTCTAATAAATTTATAAGGATTTTATCCCATGAACCATGAATAATTACTTTTTTTACTTTTTCAAATAGGCCTAAACATAGGGCCTACATAATTATTTCAACATAAGTTATAAAATTGTAACCTGTAAAAAGTTATTAATCGAAACAAATTCAAAACTAAAACTATGAACCAAATAAAACTTAGTTAAGGTGTATTTAAAAATGTAATTATCAACTCCTATGAAAGCTAGTGTACGTCCGTACGTAGGCCTACACCCATACATTCGTGCGTACGTACATACATACTTACTTACGTAAGTAAAATATAATATAACAGCTGATTTCAACTATCCTACTAATATTATAAATGTGAAAGTTTGTATGTTTGTTTGTTTATTTGTTTGTTTGTTTGTTTGTTTGACTGACAATCACGCAAAAAGTACTGGATGGATTTGAATGAAATTAGGCACACATATAGATCATGACCTGAAATGAGACATAGGCTATAAATCATTTTGATTTAAGGGTTGAAACAACCCCTAAAACAATAAATATTTATTATTATACATCCATTAAGACTAGAAAGCTGGAATTTGGTACATTTATTTCTTACAAGGTACATATAAAATGTAAACTATATTTACATTTTACACTGTTCTGCTAAGGGGTGAAATTGTAATAACAACCCCTAAAACATTACAAATTAATTAGTATACTTCCCATAAAGCTAGAGAGCTGGAAATTGGTGCATTCATTTCTTACAAGATATATATAAAAAGTAAACCATATTTGTATTTTTCAGTGTGCTGGTAAGGGGTGAAAATGTAACAACAACCCCTAAAACAATACGAAATAATTATTATACTTCCCATAAAGCTAGAGAGCTGGAAATTGGTACATGTATTTCTTACAAGACAATTTATACAGTGTAAACCATATTTTCTTTTATTCACGTGCTTCTTAGGGGTGAAAATGAGATACAACTCCTAACCTAAGGCAATGCAATATTAATTTTGTTGGGTGTAGTAAGTGAGCACTGATCATGGTCCCCAAAACACACGTGATTATCACCCCCTTCAAAACATCTGATTGATTTGAAACTTTGAACACTTAT
>JAGFPH010000284.1:167646-216258 GCA_018207615.1 Philaenus spumarius | reverse complement strand
ACATTTTATTGCCGTAATGTCATTGAGATTTCATACATTATTTTTAAAACATTCTAAACATGTTGGACGTTGATATTTTGAGACCTATTAGTGAAATCAGTACTCGGCCCGCTATATGGGATAATACTTTAAAAGAGTACAGTGATAAGGACTTAAAATCCAAATCGTGGATAGAAGTGGCTAGAATAGTTATTAACAACTTTGACTAACTGGACACCAATGTAAAAGACAAACAAACAAAGTAAGAATTGATTGTTATTTATCAATGTTAGCAAGGACATAAGACGACTTTTAACCCTAGAACTGGTATTTTATTTTCTCTTTAGATCGCATCTCGTCATAGTTCATTAAATGACGAAGCACTCATTCTAAAATAAGAAAAAAAATGTTCGTCGTCATTCCTAAGAAATGGCATTAAAGTATGGAACTGCCCTTAGATTACACGAACAGAATTTAAGGGATGAACTCCAAATCTGCGTTTCCTCTGCTTCTTTAAAAGGTATGACCTAACAGCAATAGCCAGAAGCAAGTCCCGAAGTCATCTTGACTACTGCGACTAGACGCAAAGTGTGGCCACCCCCTTGGGACAAAGCGCAGCGAAACAAAATCGTCTGTACGCGTGAGTTTAGTCGCATGCGACAAAATCGCACAGTGTGGCCGTGGCCTAACGGTCAACGCGGAAAATTGCCCTTGCAAATGGTGGTAACATTATGAACAACTGGACAAACGTCACACAGCATTCACGGATGATCTTTAACGTATGAATCTGGTTGCCATATTCGCTACTTGGTTCTAAAAGAAAGTATAGGCCTACATGGGCGATTATCGGCTGATTCGTACATTTTGTTGACCGACGAAATCGCCGGTGCAGAACAACATCGGCGCTACAAAAATCACCACCCGCCTTGTGAGAAACACATTTATCTACCGACATCGACTTTTCTCCAATTGTTTGTTTTATTATTATAAAAAAGTCCCAAAAAAGAAGACGACGATGGAGTAGGAAGGAAATGTTTTAAAACAACAAAAGATACACGTTTTACAAATTTATTCACAGAACTTTTACTTTAAACGCTATAGCAGGAAAACTATAAATGAAAATAGAATGATGTTTCACAGTATTAATGTCAAAAGCCCATATTTTCATTTTTTCTTTCTAAAAGATATCTCTGATAGATTCCGAGATATGAGCCGGAAAAAAACCAATTGTTTTTCGCAATTTAGGAATTTTACCCCTTGCAACATTGTAAGGCAAACAATCTGACTTTTGATTTTTAAGGTTTTATTTCGTAAAAAGAAGCAGAATGTCATCTAGAATAAGATATGTTTGTAATTTTTGAATATCTACGTTATTTTTCGAATTATTCTAGATTTATTCATTTTCAAAACGTTTTTTCTTAAATAATCTGTATAAAAAATAACTAAATTTGGTTGATATGTACATCCAATGACTTAGATTTGAGAGAAGAATAATTCTCTGAAAAATATTTTTCTATCTGTAACCGTTTAGAAAATCGTGTTTTAGCATTTACAGGTTTTTGAGTTAAAAGTCTTTCTTAAAAACGATATATAACAGAAAAACTATAAACGAAAATGGCATGATGTGTCACAGAATTAAATACAAAAGTCCATTTTACTTTCTCACTATACTATAGTATAGAGAAAGTATAGTGATCGCAAAAAAAATCGATGTTGAGATTTTTGTGGAAATATCCGTTTTGGGACCCCCTGAGTCCAAAAAAGTGGTGTTTACAAAATATCTGTCTGTATGTCTGTATGTATGTATGTCTGTATATCTGTATGTATACAAAGCTAGAGGAAAACTATTCGATCGATTTCAACCAAATTTGCACCAGACATGTCCAGTACGCCTGTATAGATGCACGAAAAAGGGTTTGAACAATTTTGAAAAACAAACCCCTTTTTTCAAAAAAAACCCAAAAAATCTGTTATTATTTTTTAATAAAAAAACGGCTCTAACGATTTTGATAAAATTTGGCTTATTAGTAGCCTTTAATGTGCCCTACCATATGAAAAAATCCGCATCTTTCTAAAAATTCTCGTTTAGCTAATAATAATAATAACTGATTTTTTAGTGTTTTTTGGCCATAAAGGGGGTTGTTTTTCAAAAATTTTCAAAACCTTTTTACGTGCATCTATAAAGACCTAATTGACGTGTTTGGTGCAAATTTGTTCGGAATCGATGGAATAGTTTTCTCTCTAGATAATAATAATAATAATATTTATTAGTTATTCTCCAACTTTAATAAAAAAAAAAAAACTCTCCTACCCCACCCTACAAGTCACAGTGAATCTGTTTAGTAATATAAATGTGTTTGTGAGAAAGTAGGCTATGTGCCAGTTCCTGGTAGACCTACCGTTTATTTATTTACTTTTTAATTTGTTCCCCCTATAAACTCCATAATACCGAAATGTTTACACTGTGTTTTGGATTAAGACTACCAAAAATGTCAGCAAATTATGTTCATCCGTTCTTATGTTATATACATTTTTCTTCCTGAAAACATAGAAATACACGTAAATAGTAAATACAGAAAAACACAGGTAAAACGCGTCTAAATTTGAAAAACAGATTTTGTTTGCTGTTATTTTTAGTTTGCTGCTTATGAGAAATGTAATTTTTTTTTATCAAAGTACTTTTCTAGTCATTTATAATGTACATTATGTGATAAAATGTTCGCTTACAAATTTCTTTCAAATGACTAAATCAGACTTTGAAGAAACGCTTAACGAACTTTCTCCAATTTTGTTTAGTCCCTCTATCTCTTTTCTGAAGGGAAGTTAGCAGTGATTCTACGGTAGATTGCTAGTAGGTCTAGTTTTTCCCATACGTTTGATGTAGGCCTATTTGTTGTGTTATTAAAATTTGTATTTATTTATACACCGTTATTTATATAAATAATAGGCTACATTGAAATGAACTAAGGCAGATATTATTAAACTTGTGGATTTAATACAAAATTAACAAAAAGAAAATGGACATATTCCAGGTAAAATAACACTCAAACGGCATTAAAACACATAATTTAGCAAATTGTTTAAAAAAATTATCCATGCACCAGATTTTTTGGGTACGACTCATATACTCAACATTATATTCTGCAGTTACGACCCCCCCCCCCCCCCTAAACTGTATACGCCCATGTGCAGGGCACACTGTCAGATAACGGTCAAGGTGAAACAGATAACGCCGGCGGCGGCGTTTGCAAATCTTAAAAATCAGTGATATTTTAATTTAAAAACGAAAAGTGTTTTTCTTTTCTATTATTATCTATTACAGAATTATCGCTAAATAACTGTAGCATTTTTGCGTGATCAATCTAAGCTACTCTTGCAATCATCTGTAATACTTAAACAAACCCTGTGTAGCTTATAGTTTGGGGACATGTTTACAACTTCAATCGTTATAATATCTTGTGAAGTTGATTTTCTTTAAATATGAGTTACAGAACTAATGTATGCTATAATAAGCGTTATAATATTTGCTTTGGGGTTACAAACTGTGTATAAATACAACCTTTTATCATCAATAATAAATATTTGTTTATACTAATTTGAAGAAGAGATATCTATTCGTTTGGTTATGGAAACATTCGTACATCTTCGTATAACATAATTATAAACATTTTCAATTATTAATTTCTTCACTATAATATTAATATCTTTTAAATCATTTGATCTATCAATATGAAATAGAAAGCAATTAAAAGATAGTATTTTTATCTTTCTTTAAATATATAATAACGTATGTAGATAAAAATGTTTAACAAATAGGCCTACAGTTTTATAATTCTTATTATTGTACATATTTACCGAGTTAAAAATCCTCGTCAGAATAGTGAAATAGGCCTAGATAAGTATAACTTAATGTTGTTTTTAAATAGTTGGTTTTGTAAATAATGTATTTCTGATTAATTAATTTAGGTATTTCTGCATCTAATTAATCAGCCTGTGATGTTTCACGGAGGCTTACTAGTAATATTATATTTGTAAAATATTAAATACAAATGTTAAAGACAAGTTAAATAATAGCCTATCGTAATGAAACGGGTTAAATTCAAATTAGGTCTATAATATAAATTAAATTAGAAACATTGTAAAATGAATAAGGCTTTGAAAAGTTGTTAACTGTGTAAATAATATAATTATATGAGATGATTGCAACACTGCTTATAGCATAAACGATCAATGGTGGGGAGAGAGCAACCATATTGGTCAGAGGGCGTGGTGGGCTGGTCTAGTAATGGCTGCGGAAGTAGGGGGGAGCACGATGAATCCCCTCGAACATAGCGGGGTCCGAGCAACGACAGTTGCCGACACGAAAAATTCTGCGCTCCCTTATAAACATCATCTTTACGTAGATGAGTTACGAAATGTGCCCATCCTCACTACAACAGGATCAACTTTCTTTAGTATACATCCACAATCTGGTCATTAGAGGACTTACTTCAAGATCTCAGAAATCAATATGTGGCCAAAGAAAAAATAGATCTAAGATTAACGTAAAGGCTTTTCCAACCAGAATGTGATCTAAGTTTTAAAAAAAGCAAGTGTAGTGATTAAGAATACCACTAATTGTGAATATGGCACCATTTTGCCTTAAAATGTCCACAAAAATCTGTCATTTCCAAGGTAACGATTTAATATATTAGAGTATAATATTAATAGAGATTAATATATTAAATTAGAGTATCTATCCTGTTCATTTTTGGGTGCCCATCTACCATCCCTTTTTCCGGATTAGAGTTAGGAATGAATTTTAAAAATTGCAGACTTTTCCGATTCTTACCTACGACAGCCCTAAATTATAAAATCACCGTATTACCATCTGCAACCACAACCTTGAACTTTGGATGGATCTAAACTGAACTACGTACAGGAACCACCAGTGTACACAATAGATAAAAGTTAGCCACTGTAGACTCGTGCCCAATGTTAGTATTTCCTATCAATTACATTGCCAACTTAATCGATCTTCTTAAAAAAAAAGGAGACAGGGTAAATTAATTGTATTCCCAATAACACATGACAAGTCAATCAAATAATAAATAATTAACTTTGGTCTGTGTTTATAACGAATCGGGACAGTATTTTGACTGTAGTTTGATGTTTGAGATAATCAGCGTTCAGTGCAAACAAACAAGTGTAAACATAGGGTGCCAGGTTCACGCTTTGCGTGAGGATCGCGGTTTGTAAAATAATAAGGCAGGGCGATAACCCGTCTGATGCACTGCCCGGGGGCGCTCGTGCCACCATCCTTCATCTCCGCATCCAGCTCGACACTAAATTATTTTCGGATTACAATTTACTGCTCAAGGGACTTGGAATGATCACTCACGACAGCCTGATAGGTCTAATTAAGTTTTAATGGAAAGGCATAGACCTACCTCCGTAACTCCCCGCAATTTCGCTAATTTGGCTAAATTATAACGTAGTTAATTGGTACAGATCCTTATATTTGGAAGTTTGCCTGGGATAAATTCAGTTTGTTTACAGACTATGAGCAAATGAGCTCGATGAGAATGATAAATTTAATAATTTTACTAAGTCAGAAAACATTTATGTCTGTTGATTAAATTGTTGTATTTAACCTAAAAGTGGTCCCATTCGTTATTTTTATGTAGACAGGTTTTGTCTTTAAGTGTTATCATTATTTTTTAATGTTATAACATTTATTAATTTTATAATTATGTAATTAGTAGAATACATCAAAACAAAATACAACTAATTCAATGTACATTCCGAAATTCATCTTTTAAGAAAAAACTCATTTAGATAAATCCTCTTTTTATTCGGATTTTGTGCTACGATTGATGTTATGAACATTGTATGATTCGTAAACTAGTTACGGATCGTGAAGAGATGTATGGTAACGGCTAAATTATTTTCTGGAGATGGTGGCCTTAAACCTTGTTTGGCAAAAGGTCAGTAACCGACAGGTATTGTTAACACCAAACACAGACGTTGACCCAACTAATTTCTCAAACACTACGTTTCACAAGCAAGCACTTTTTCAGTCTGAAGATTGCATTGGTGGGTTAATCAACAAACACCAAGTTCACATACCTATCACATACATTGCATAATTTCATGTTTTATACTGTGAATTATTTGTTGATCTCATATTAATTTTGGTGTAATGATTCCAACCGTACATTAACTTTCATCTAAGACTTCTAGACTTACTCTCTCTCTCGTGTCATGGCTCTTTCATAGATCGTTTCATCGAAGGAGGAACTTAACTAGTAAACTTTGGTTGCCTCCCATTATGGAACTAAGTAGTGGTAGTACCTGGTTTAACACTCAGCAATCGAACACTACTTATAAATCTTCCTCTTGCTCTGCCGCCTCTGATAGTAACACCAGCATCAACTGTTGCAGTCTTGTAAGCTTTAACAATGCTACTACAAGTTCTTCCTTTCGACAGCACCTTCGTCAGACAGAAGAAGCCAGTACATACTTCTATTCAAAGACTCCAACTCCGTAGATGTATCCACAAATACCCAGATATTTTAAGTGCACCTACTGCCCTGATTTCCACTATTAATTAGACTGATTCTACCTAAAGAACCGGAGGGAAGATACCAAAGGGAGAAAAATTCTGAAGAAGTGGTAGACAACATCACGCATTAATGCAAAAGGAAAGCCACAGCACTGTCTCACAAATTATAAAGAAACATGCTGCCAACTGAATGTACCCACACTGTTTGATTCTACTGCCGGTTGAAACTTGTTAAGGACCTACCAGATGGACGCCATTACACAGACTACGTTTACGTCACCAACATCAAAATCCAAGAGAAAATCTGAATGCTCGTTCAAAGTCTTATGGATATGGAATTCATGTCATGTCATGTTAAACCAACGTTCCTGGATTATCATTGGCTGATTATTCAACACGCTATCAACAGAAACCTTCGGATAACAAAAACGTAGGACTTTTCAGTGGTTGACCACGACACCAACAAAATAAAAACCTCGACATGGACTTTTGGTGACTGCATCACATACATTGCATAATTTCATGTTTTATACTGTGAATTATTTGTTGATCTCATATTAATTTTGGTGTAATGATTCCAACCGTTACATATATTGCTTTCACTTTATTTGAGATATGGAACGACAAACAAGCCCATTGTATATTCCAAAATATTACTTCATGAACAGCTACTTAAGTAATTGCCCCTTAGAACACCACTCTCTTTAAATAACTTCCGCTCGCGTTTCCCAATATTAAAAATGTTTTTCTTCTGCAAAAACAATTACTATTATTTTTTTTAAACAACTTATTCGGTTTCTTACAAATTTATTTTGTACTTTACTTGAACTTGTATTAAAACGCCTGCTATATTGTTAAGTAAACGAATCCAAGAGCAATGAAGGTTTGGTGCTTTGTTTAGTGAAGTCATTCGTTGTAGGGTTGACATTTACTGAGGGGTCGAAATGTGAACACAAACCCAATGTTACTTTCACATCAGCTTGATGAAGCGATTTACTCTTGAAGGCTTAAGGGTTTATATAAGCAATAACCCGTCTCTGACAGTCTTATTTAAACATTATTAAACGCAGACATTGTGATAACTTCCCTTAAGCTCAGGACGAAACCCTTTTACTGCATACTGTTATTGAGGTTATATGGCGAATAAAACAAAGCAGCTTTATTATTACGTTTTCATATACGAGAAGAATAATTAAATTAATAGATGTTCCTGGAGTAACAAACTTTTATTAAAGTACCAGTAGAAACCTTTGTATCTTAATTATTAGATTTTATGGCTGAAGAATACCGATTTAAAAAAATACATTATACAAAACATTAATATATTTAACAAATTTAATGTATTTTTAAATTATTACAACTTACGTGTATCGTGAAATACAGTTTAGCACTGTTTTCCTTTTCCATAATATGCAAAGTTATGGTGTTTCAACTATATTGAAAGTACAATAAACTTCATAAAAGATCTGGTTCTACTATGCCTCTCCTTTAAATTTCAGGAAACATTTTTAATACTTGTTTTTATTATTATTAGCACGCTACTACTAGTTTAAATTATAGAATTTTAAACAACTCTAGTAACTTAGGTGTCATCCACTTCTATTTAATTGATTGATTGGGAATTAGATACACTTATTAGCTTTCTTGAAATTATTTGTTTTCAATAAATGTATTTAATGTAAAACAAAATAATAAGATGGTGTCGGCCATACGGTGGACGAGTGGTGGAATAAAGGAGTTTAGTAGGCAATTCTATTACAAGTAAATTTAAAGTTCCTTGTACATTATATAAAATGAAAAGGGGCCTGATAGGCAATGTGCCTACAAGTTCGTTGTAAAGCTGCGTTTACACTAGGCGCTCCTCCTCCTGAGTAATTGCGAGTGAGGGCCCTCGCTGCGAGACGGAGCTCAGTCGGTTTTTGTCCGCGCATCTAGTTTCGCTCAGTGTAAACGTGGTCCCCATAGTTGCGAGAGGGATGAATCAAGAACACTGCTTGCAGCATCATCAATAGGTTCCTGTACCATTTCTCTCATAAGGTTGTTTCCATATTGGCTTCTTTCAAGGAATAAAATTGTTTGCTCCACCATCGTCGAGGGCGGTGATTTTTCTTCTTCCCTTTCCTGCTCAAAAATAACATTGAAGTGAAGGAAAACGCAGCTGCAGCGGCTGGAGGGCCAAAACAAGTTTCCATGTTGGCTGCGAAACCAGAACTGAAGGCGGCTCGCCCCACTCGCACTATTTTTTGCTCTGAATTGCGTTCTGTTTTGGGTAGTGCGAAATTTCACTCGAAGCGAGTAAGTTTCGCCCGAGTGACTTTCGCGATTGAATTTCGCTAATGTAAACCCAGCTTAACAGGAGAGTGTTTTTTTTTTTCATTGTTTACTTATTAATTTATATTACTTTAAATTTTGACAAAACTAGCTAAACAAACTTTTATTAAAAAAAGGTATTTAGTTCAGTCCATTTTCAATATTTCCTTAATTACCAGGAAACCGAATCGAGGCCATCCTCTAACAACCTGGCAAAAGGAGCCCCCCCCCCCCCCCCCAGTTCTCACGGAAAGGAAAATAATGTATATTAATAATTATAGTAAGTTATTTTTCTTTAACACAATTATTAAAGAGTCAGTATTACGTAGAAGGGGTTTAGCATTAGAATATTTTTTATGTTTATGTTATGTACCGTTTTATTTTACATATACTTTTTTACAAGAGTTCAAGCATGAGCATTATTTTAACTTATAGATGAGAGGAATGAGAGGACAACCGACCCTCTCAAACTGTTTTCAACCAAATTCAAATTCACCCAACTTGATATACCGTAAATTCATCTTTTTTGAGATTTTATTGTTTTTCTTCTTTTTATTGTGATCTAGTGGTAAAATCAATGTTCCGATAGTAAGTTTTTGTTTCAAATAGCTCATAAATATTATTTAGAGAGTAACAAAAGAATTTCCCGTTATCGAATTGATTCTAGGATTCAATTTGTCTCAAAGTTTATTACGATAAATAAAACGAAATTTTTAGTTTTATTTTAGAAGATTTTTTGAGAATTTTGAGTTTGAAAACTTAGGGAATCCTTTTTTTAAAAAGCTAGAAAGATAGAATAAAATTCAGAGAGATTTTCAAGTATGATATCATATGAGATGTTTTTTTTCTCAAAAGGCTACACAAATCTGTCATATATCTGTAACCATGAAATTATGGAAGAAAATCTGTGCTTTTTTTAGGTAACATTTATTTTATAGAGTAGGCTAGTCTAGTATTTTTAATAACAGAAGTAAATTTTTCAACAGGGAAAAAACTAAAACTTTTTATGGCTAAAAACTGGCGAAATATTTGACGTTCAATATTTCTCCTAAACAGCCAGATTTACTCTTAAATATTAAATGTTTTACGGGGGAGGTAAATAATGTACCCTTTTTTCCAGGAGGTAGTCCTTAATCTATATAACACCTGGTCTAGCCTCTCTCCTAGAAAATATCATATGGGTGCCCATGAATATGACTTGTAATTGTTGAGTGTAAGCCATAGAACTCTATTAATGAATAGAGTTCTATGGTGTAAGCTTACGTTTTGAATAATAGTTTTTTTTAATACATGTTCTACTCATACTTATAAAGCTTTCACCTTCATAGAGAGACTATGGGTTAAATTTGATGAAATCTGTTTCCCTACCCATAGTATTGAAATTGAGGGCTTAAAAAATGAATAGTTTATAAAATATATAGAAATATGGCAGATGCATAAATTATGTTCAGAACAATATATAACTTAATCGCTGAAAAGAAACATTTGTATCGTTAATAGTGTTTACTAAATAATAATAAACCGTAGAAGTACTCACCAAGAATAAACAAGCCCCAAGTGTTTCATAAAACCAACCGTTTTACCTAAAAAATATATTTAACATCAACGCACAATAAACTTGATTTACAGAACTAATAACGATAGCCTTTACGGGAAGAAATTATATAATAATGGTGGAGGACCAGTGGTAGGAGGTGACGGCTGTTAAAAAAAATATTATCATTTACCGCATAAATGAGAAAACATATTGGATCCGTTATAGATTTTCATATAAGTGCATCAACAATCAACAACTCCTGAATTTTAAATTTTTATCTGTTGTACTTTCAGAAATAGAATGTAGATGGAATTGTATCAATATTTTAGATATTTTTAAAACTTTATATGACAAAATGCTTTAAAATTTTGTTTTTATATTCTTCAGTAAGTCCTTTTAAACGATTCGCCGCAAAACAGTGTCATAAGTATTGTAAATATTGCCAAACTTTGGCCCCTCGAAACTTTCTTAGTTCTGATGGTGGTTAGAATGCTTTATAGGACAGGTAGGCCTAATTTCATTGTAATACCTTTATAAGAAGAAAATCTTTATCCTGAGAAAACAACTGTAACAGACAGGCTGACATACAATCGAGTGATTCTATAAAGTACGGAACCCTAACAATTCAAGAAAAATTATGCTTTTTATTTGAGGAAATTGCTTTTTAAATTAATAATAACAGGTGAAAATTATTATTATTATTATTATGTAAATGTAAATAATTAACGAAATTATGTATTAATTTACTTTGTCTTCAACGGCATTGAATAGTCTGTGATTTTTAGTAAAAACCTGACAAAAAAGAGATTAAATAAATAATATATACATAATTTAAATATAATATTTCAAAAAAAATTAAATTTCTTCTCTTTTATGATGAGCTCTTATCTTATTTCTAGAAATTAAGAGTTAAAACTTAAAAGCACACAAAATAAGAGATGCAAACTATATCAACTCCTATAAAAGCGAGTGTCCGTACGAGCGTAAATGGAGTAGTAACATTTAAAGAAGAAATAATATTCGTTTAACTTAATAAATGCTGATTTCACCCATCTTCTGTTATACGCAAACAAAACCTAGCGTAGATTATACTTTGGGGTTATGTTTACAACTTCAATCAATAATATAGCCTATAATATTAATAACTTCTAAATCATTTGATCTATCAATATGAAATAAAAAGCAATTAAAAGATAATATTTTTATCTTTCTTTAAATATATATAATAATATACATAAACACAAAATCTTAACAAATATTCCTACAGTTTTATAGTCCTTATAATTGACACATTTACCGAGTTAAAAATACCCGTCTGCATAGTTAGGTAGGCCTAGATAAAGTGTATTGTTTAAATAATATCTATACATATAAAAGGCAAAGCCCTCACTCACTCACTCATCATCACTAATTCTCCCACTTCCCATGAAACAGAGAGACGAAATTTGGCATGTGTATACTTTGTGATGGAAGTAGGAAAACTAAAGAAATTTCATTTTGATATTCAAACTTTTAGGGGTTTAGGGGTAGTTTTGACTGATCACAGTTTCTCAAAACCCATACCACATAGGAACTTGAAATTTGGTACACATATAGCTCATAGGCACTAGAGGCACACTAAGATCGGATTTTAAAATATTTGGCCTGTAAGGGTTGAAACAACCCCTAAAACAATAAATATTGTTTTTTAAATATCTCAAAAACCTTACCTCCTAGGAATGTGAAATTTGGTACATGTATTTTCCACAGGGGCAAGAGGCGAACTACGAAATGGTGTTAAAATATTTGGTCTGCAAGGGTTAAAACAACCCCTAAAACAAAAAAAATATTCATTGTTATATATCTCAAAAACCATACCTCCTAGGAACTTGAAATTTGGTACACATACTACTCATAGGCACTAGAGGCAACTAAGAACGAATTTTAAAATATTTGGCCTGTAAGGGTTGAAACAACTCCTAAAACAATAAATATTGTTTGTTATATATCTCAAAAACCTTACGTCCTAGGAATGTGAAATTTGGTACATGTATTTGCCACAAGGAAAATGATTTTAAAATATTTGGCCTGCAAGGGTTGAAACAACCCCTAAGACAATAAATATTGTTTGTTATATATTTCAAAAACCTTACCACCTAGGAACTTGAAATTTGGTACACATATTACTCATAGGCACTAAAGGCGAACTAAGAAAACATTTTAAAATATTTGGCCTTTAAGGGTTGAAACAACCCTTAAAACAATAAATATTGTTTGTTATATATTTCAAAAACCTTACCTCCTAGAAACATGAAATTTGGTATACGTATTTGTCATAGATACAAGAGGCATACTAAGAAAGGATTTTAAAATATTTGGTCTGTAAGGGTTGAAACAATCCCTAAAACAATAAATATTGTTTGTTATATATCTCAAAAACCTTACCTCCTAGAAACGTGAAATTTGGTACAAGTATTTGTCATAGGGGCAAGAGGAGTACTAAAAAATGA
The DNA here is from genome assembly GCA_018207615.1 of Philaenus spumarius. Classification (NCBI taxonomy): domain Eukaryota; kingdom Metazoa; phylum Arthropoda; class Insecta; order Hemiptera; family Aphrophoridae; genus Philaenus; species Philaenus spumarius. The sequence goes on along the minus strand of JAGFPH010000284.1, from coordinate 203,399 downwards.
TATAAAAATACTTGGTCTGTAAGGGTTGAAAGAAAAACCTAAAACAATTAATATTGTTTGTTATATATTTCAAAAACCTTACCACTTAGGAACTTGAAATTTGGTACACATATTGCTCATAGGCACTAGAGGCGCACAAAGAAAGCATTTAACATATTTGGCATTTAAGGGTTGAAACAACCCTTAAAACAATAAATATTGTTTGTTATATATCTCAAAAACCTTACCTCCTAGAAACGTGAAATTTGGTATAAGTATTTGTCATAGGGACAAGAGGCGTACTAAGAAAGGATTTTAAAATATTTGTTCTGTAAGGGTTGAAACAACCCCTAAAATTATAAATATTGTTTGAATATATCTCAAAAACCTTACCTGCTAGGAATGTGAAATTTGGTACATGTATTTTGCCACAGGAACAAGAGACGAACTAAGAAAGAATTTTTAAATAATTGGTCTGTAAGGGTTGAAACAACCCCTAAAACAATAAACACTTTTTGTTTTATATCTCAAAAGTCCTACCTCCTAGGAACGTGAAATTTGGGAAGCATTTGCTCATAGGAGCTAGAGGAGCACTAAGAAAGAATTTTATTATATTTTAAATTTAAGTGTTGAAACATCCCCTAAAAAGTATTGTTTGTTATAATTTCCTTAAAGCTAGAAAACTAAAATTTTGTACATTTATTTCTTACGCGATACATATAAAAAGTGAACCTGTTTAAAATTTGGTGACGTTCTGCTAAAGGGTGAAAATGTAATAACAACCCTTAAAACTATAAATATTAATTGAATACCACCTAGGAACGTGAAATTTGGTACGCATATTGCTCATAGGAGCTAGAGGCGAACTAAGAAAGAATTTTAAAATACTTTTCTTTTACGGGTTGAAACAACCCCTAAAACAATAAATATTGTTTGTTATACTTTCCTTAAAGCTAGAAGGCTGAAATTTTTTACATTTATTTCTTACAAGATACATATAAAAAAATTAACCAGTTTCACATTTTGTCACGTTCTGCTAAGTGAAAATGTAGTGACAACCCCTAAAATTATAAATATTATTTAAAGACCGCCTAGGAACGTGAAATTTATACACATATTGCTCATAAAGACGCACTAAGAAGGGATTTTAAAATATTTATATTTTAAGGGTTGAAACAACCCCTAACAATAAATATTGTTTGTTACATATGTCAAACACCATACCGCCTAGGAACGTGAAATTTGGTACACATGTTGCTTATAGGCGTTAGAGGAGCGCCAAAAAAAGGATTTAAAAATATTTTCCATTTAATGGTTGAAACAACCCCTAAACAATAAATAGTGTTTTTTATACTTTCCTTAAACCTAGAAAGCTGAAATTTTGTACATTTATTTCTTACACGATGCATATAAAAAGTAAACCAGTTTTACATTTAGTTACGTGCTACTAGGGGTGAAAATGTGATACAACCCCTAAAAACAATAAATATAAATTTTTATACTTTCTTTAAAGCTAGACAGCTGAAACTTTGCAAATATTTCTTACAATATACAGAACACACAGATAAATAAACCAGTTTCAAATTTTATTAAGTTCAGTTAAGGGGTGGAAATGTAGTAACAACCCCTTAAACAATAAATATTTATTTTTATACTTTGCTTGAAGCTAGAAAGCTGAAATTGTGTACATTTATTTCTTACAAGATACATATAAAAAATAAACCAGTTTTACATTTAATCACGTTCTGCTAAGGGGTGAACATTTAGTAACAACCCCTATAACAGCTGTAAATATTAATTTAATACTGCCAAGGAACGTGAATTTTGGTACACATATTGCTCATAGGCGCTAGAGGCGCACTAAGATAGGATTTAAAAATATTTAGCCTTTAAGGGTTGAAACATCCCCTAAAACAATAAATGTTACTTTAGTTAAAGCTGAAATTTTGCATATTTATTTCTTACAAAACACATACGGTATATAAAGTAAATGAGTTTTACATTTTGTTACGTACTGCTAGAGGTGAAAATGTAATATCAACCCCTAAAAATAATAAATATTTATTTTATTTTTATACTTTCCTTGAAAGCTAGAGAGCTGAAATTTTGTACATTTATTTCTTACAAGATACATCTAAAAATTAACCAGTTTTACATTTTGTTACGTACTGCTAAGGATTGAAAAAGTAATAACAACCCCTAAAACCAATAAATATTAATTGATATTATTTCCTTAAAGCTAGAGAGCTGAAATTTGGCACTTATAATTTTATGAACATATTTTGAACTTAAGCTGATCAAAACTAACCCGATCTATGCATTTGCATATTAAAGACGTATCTTGGTGATCTGTAAACATCCCACTAAGACTGTGATTTACCAGTCCGTAGATTTAGTGGTTGAAAAAGAATACGCTCTTCACTCTGAATTTTTTATTTTTTATTGATTGAATTTATTCAACACACATACAGTGACAATTTACGGGCAACCAGTGAACAATAAGTACCAAACTAATTGAAAATACATGTTATAATTCATTTTCGTGAAATAATAGATGAAAGAAAATGAGAGATAAGTATTACAATTAATTATGAATCATAGTGATAATGACGTAGCAAAAAACAAATTCCCTGTAGCGAAGCACGGGTTTTCAGCTAGTTTTGTATAAAATAAATGATGTATTTCTGATGTGTATCTAATTAATCCGCCTGTGATTTTTCACGGGATTTACTAGCATTCACAATAAAAAATAAAATGTATATCTTCTTGTAATGCTAGATCTTGTACATTATTACAATCTATTACTATGAATATATTTGTATTATTACTTTAGATCGTCTCGTACGTTTACTTAAGTTATTTTGTTATTGTTGTTAGTCGTAAATAATTATTCTCCAAAATAGTGTACCACAACAAAATTATTGCATGCACATAATTAAATTTAAAACATTAAATTAACAATCAAGCAATAATAAACCGAGATTTTTGGCAAACTACATATTTTCAGTACTATATATATTTACAATTTTCAATAAAATTTTTTAAATACTTCGGATAAATAATAAAATGTAGTGATTCCACACTTTAGACGAATAACTTTGAATTTCTCGGAAGTCGTATTGTTTATGCTTCCTCGTCTAATTAACAAACCCAACGTTTGTTAAAATACCAAAAAGTTATAAGTTGAATATATTGTCCAAGCGATTTAAAATAAATGAAATGCTTGAAAACGTTTCCCACCATTATCCGGCCAGATTTACAATCAATCGTTCAATCCCACATTCTTTCCACTGTATAAAGCCGCCCTTAGATACAAAATGGCCGCATTATTTATAGGCAACAGTCGTAAGGAGATAATAATCGTGTCCAATTGCAATGAATTGTGCCTCTCTCCCGCCGTGAGCTGCCTAATAAAAATGTTATACTTCCAGTAGCAGATTTAATTTATTGCCCGTGTTCCCCTTAGAGCCATATATCTATATTTACACTCGGCGAAGCGAGCGCACCTAAATCAATTCAATCGCATGTGTATTAGTGCGATCGTAAAGCTAGCTTTTGACGTCACATATAACTTAAACTATTTATTGCGCAGTCGTACAAGGCTGCTGTACTTGTCGTTGACTCGGACAATATACAATAATCTATGCCACTGTTTTCTGTTTATCGCCGACAGTATGGAACTGTGTAGTTTACTTTAACAGCTGACTGCAAATAAATACTAATTACATCCACTATTTCACGGCTTATACAAAATGCAACCTGTTATGTCAATAAATTTACTAATGGACACTATAAATATATTTAGAAAAGGTTAATTAAATCAACAAACTTTCCAGTAAGGTTATGGAGTAGCTACACGTTTTACTGTTCAACTAAAAAAACAGCCTACTTGGCTTTAATAGGATACCAACTAAAGCTCAGAGCTTTTGGTAGTTCAGAGTTGTATCCAAATTTGTTTGAAATTCTTAAATTAAAAAAAAATATAGGCCTATATTTTTTGCAGTTTTTTAGTTTAAAAATGTCATAAATCTATGATTATTTAGATTCAAGCTTTGAATTAATTTATTTAATACCCCTGCGTGCTCCGTACGCCAACCTCGTTGGAACCTTCTATTCACATAGTCATGTTATGTTTTCTTTATAATAAAGGTGTAGGATTAATATCAACCCCAAAGCTAAGATGGTAAATCGTGTTAAATGTTCAAATCAAATTATTTCGTATATTTAATAACATCAGTTATAATAATGGTTAAAAGAACCAGCAAGGCTCAGGTCTACAATTTAATAAACACCTAACCTCTAAAAGATATAATTACAAATAATTGCTTCAAAGTTTGAAATCAGGTTTTAATGAAAATATTAGAGCAAACAGCTGTTTTATCTGTTATTTTATTCAATTGGTTGCTATGGTAATGAATGTAAATACATTCAAGAAATATGTGTTGGTTCATCAGTCTAGGCCTAACCTAAGAATTTGTTCCGACTAAATTTAAAAGTATTGAAATAAAAAATGTTTTTATCAAAATGATTTATAGCCTATTTCACTCAGGGATAGTGAAGCTTTTTATGAGTAAAACTATTTTTTCAATCTGTTCAGTAGTTCTAGAGATTACCCCATACATACAAATAAACAAACACATTTTATCTCTTACTAGGGGAGACCCCTGCGTGCTTCGCACGCCAACCCCCAATGCAACATTCTAAAAACATACGTTATGTTTTATTTATATAAAGTTGTAGTATTAATAATAACCTCAAAACTAAGATGGTAAATAATGTTAAATGTTCAAACCAAATTATTTCTTATATTTTATAACAGCAGTTAATAATAGTTAAAAGAACCAGCAAAGCTCAGGTCTACACTTTAAAACCCTAACCTAAAAGCTAGAAGTACAAAAATAATTGCTTCAAATTTTGAAATCAGCTGTTAATGGAAATATTGAAGCAAACATCTATATTATCTGTTATTTTATTCAATTGGTTGCTATGGTAATAAATGTAAATACATGTGTTGGTTTATCATTGCAGGCCTAACCTAAGATTTTTTCCGACTAAATTTACAAATATTAAAATAAAAAAAGGTTTTTACCGAAATGAATTATAGCCTATGTTACTCAGGGATAGTGTAGCTTTTTATTAGTAATACTATTTTTTCAATCGGTTCAGTAGCGCCAGAGATTACCCCCTACATACAAACAAACAAACAAACAAACTTTACCTCTTTATAATATTATTAGTATAGATAATATTAGTATATCGTTTAGCCTTAAGTGCAAAACAGTAGGACGTTAAACACCAAAAAAAAAAAAAAAAAAGAGATAGTACGGTACATTAATTTGCTGCGCAGTACCTATTCATTGGTTTTTTAGCCCAGTTTGTAAAACCGTCTGTTTCCTTGTCTAAGTACAGTACCTAAAGAAGAAAAACGGAAACCTTACAGGATCATTTATTTGTCTGCCTTTCACAATCATTTTCTCCGAAACCTATATTGTGAACGGATATTACAATGAAATTTTACATAGTTATAAGCTTACTAACCCACACATTTGTTGATTTTGAGTGGTCAAATATTGGTTCTAAAAAAATAATCATAACACTAAAATATTCTATCGAATAAAAGTACTTTATTAAAAAAAATCAAAAATATGTTTTACAGAATTTTGTTGTATGTAGATTTAAGGTACTAAAAAATGTTTCTAAAAAGTTTTCCCTCCTCTCTCTCTCTCTATTTCTGAAGTACTACAGAATATACCATGATGTCACTATTTAGGAAGCTATAGAGGATCCAAATTTTGTAAAAAATGAAGAATTATAATGTTTCCTTTCATGCTAGTTATGTACAGTAATTTTGTTCTCTCGCCTTCGTTATTGTTATTGGTTAGGTGGTATATGACGTGTCGATGCGGTATGTTCTTCATACTATTAAGGTGAGACCTTCAAGATGGTAGAAAACCCACGGTGAGCCAATCAAACTCTCATTTCTCAAATTTATTTATAAATATTTTGGTCTACAAAGCAAGTTTTAACTTAACACAGAACGATACAAATTAATTGTAATAATCATAGTCCTCTATGTTTATTATACTTAACTTAAAACTAACGAACTTTATTTTGGAACAGTTTAAACATAACAATTGAAAAAGGTAAAATCAACAAATTCTTGTGACACTAATATGATTTTTTTAATTTCTTTCAAATACATTATTATTTATTCTAAAACACATGAATAAAGACAGCGATTGGATGAAATGCCTAAAAAGATGTAAATGTTTATGTTGATCATGTCAAACATTTCTACTTTTATTTACCAAATATACAATCCGGAGTAAATAAGTGTTCCCTTAACATTTGAGATGGATTTATTGTTTTATAAAGAAAGGAAGTCGCGATGGCGGATGTTGTGAGAAAGCGATGTACAATACTGTGGTGAAATAAAGTGGAGTGTTGATGTGACTTTTCGATCAACGCTCCGGTCTAAAGGAAAGATAAATACATTTCGATGTATCGACTCTGAAAGATTAATGACATTTCCTTTTGTGTTGTAATGTCACTACGACTAACCTTATAAACTGTGAGTTATTCTGCTTTTCAGAAGATATATTCGAGCCAAAACATACAATCTACTTCATTTCCTTGTGTATACAAGACATTATGAAAACTGTTCTGGTGAATTTAAAAAGCAGTAGAGACAAGAAATAGGTTATCAATTTCTCTTATTAAAAACATAATTTGGAATCCTAATATAATGTGTGGATATCAGAGACAAGGCAAATATCGTACAATTTTGTTACTATACAGTACTGTTTTTGAATGAAAATAATAATAAAAGTTTCAGTGATGTGATTTAAATTAACTCATGCCTACATTTTAAGTGATAGTAATGAAATAATAGTGTAAACCCACGTTTACACTATGCAAAGTTGTCCAGCTTTTCAGAGAAATGGTTTAGTAAAATCAAAATGCAACACAGTTAAAACAAAAGATTTTTGTTGGATAATCTCTATTTTTCTGTTTTACAAAGATGTTGCACGTTTCCCTTCTAAGTCGGTAAGATCTAAATAGCCAACGTTCTGGACAATGAAAAAGAAGTATCACTACTAACTTTAGGTTTGACGAGTACACTGGCTTCGCTTCTTCGTACCATTAGATCAGTTGAAAAAGAATAAAAACTTAGAATAACTTTAAAATAAGAGTAAATGTAAATATTCTACAAGTAACCGCTATTAGCTTTTGCAAATAAATAATATTGGTTACTATTATGAAAAAGCATAAAATCGACCAACAGTTATGAAGTTAAAAGTTTTAATTTGAAAAGTGCAGTTTATTGGTGAGGATGTGGCGGGTAAAAACTAATAATATTTGTTTAAAAATTGTTTGGAGCGAACCTGATGTAAATTTGTTAAATTTAATTTTGTAACTGTAAAACTTACGGGCAATTTGAAGACAGGTACTTTTTGTCTTAGTAAACAATACTTTTTGCATTTTTCTTGATAATTTTGTAGATGTCTTAACGAAATTCAATATTTTGTATTTGTCATTATTTTACTTTAAGAGTATTTCCGAAAATAATTATTATGTATATTAATTCATGACATAATATTTATGAGAGTCATCATTATATTAGATATCACAATGAAGTATGTTTTAATGTGGTAAGAAAAATAAACTCAAACAATATCAACATTCTACAATGATGTTCTTAAATATTCCACTGCATCTGACTTCATCGTTTAACCACAGGTAAGAATCATCGGTTTTTAAAAATAAATAATTCAATATATCACTTGCACTCTACCGAACCCTTAAGTCTCCCCAGTCATGTACTGTATATCGGAATATACCACAACTACACAATCAGCAGCAGCTGTTACTTCCTCTCTGGTCGATCCACTCTAGTTAACAAAACAGTACACAAATTATTTACGCTTGGAAGCAGCAAATTTGGGCAAAGAAGTTGCATACAACATTTTTGCTCAAGAAATTCTGCTGTACACCATTATTGTACAACCGTTTTGTTGCATAAAGCTAATACAGGTAATTAAAGACAGCGACCACGTCAAGGGAGATGTCATAATGTTAATTCAGGATGGATTCATTCTTCGGAAAATATAACATATACATTTAAATTTAGATTTAAAAAAAAAATTTTACGAAAATCTTTGGTCAAGTTAGTTAAACAAAGAATACATTTGTTTCTTCTTCTTAATTTTAAACCAGCTCTTATTACGTGTAAATATAAGTGTTTACTATTTTATATAATTTAAGGAATTGCCATAAAGTATTAATTAATACTGCCCTCTTTTAAAATCTTTGAACATAGTGAGAATAAACACAAGGGTTTAACTGTTTAGTAAATCTATATAATATTTCATATATACATTACATGGACGCTTTTTTATATTCATTTCCACAAATACCTTTCAAACTACTTGAGCTTATATAATATTGGTTTTTACTAAAATGACAGGATTCAACCCTTGGTTGAAATCTTAACTTGCCTAGTGAGATCTGAGTGCATGATCCGTACAGAGTACAAAAATAACTACAAACTTAATACAAAAAAAAGAATGGTTGGTACTTTCATGTTAAACTGTACACAGGATTCCCAAAATTTGTACGTTTTGAACTAATTTCAAAAATTAGAAACTCCTTATACGCAGAATTTAATGTTCTACGACGTTCATTATTTTACATTTTTAATCCCAAAGTGGATTAAAATCATTTCCAGCTTTAGCTTATTTTTTAGAAAGCAAAAGTATAATTTTCCTGGGCTAAGTTAAAGGCGTAATATTATCTACTATCTAAAACAAATTCCAAACTACCGGCGCGGCGGAAGCAGTTTGGCGTTAGTGACCTGAGCTATAGGAGCTAAGTGAGTGGCTATAGGTAAGACCTGGCTATTGGAGTAGACTATGTAGAGTAGTGTTAGTCCACTACGGACGCAAATTAAGAACATTCGGCAACACATTTACTGATGAACTAGTCTACGGATTACCTTAGCTGTTTAAAAATTTTATACACGAACAACTCTGAATTTCGTCCTCTAAATTAACTAATCAAACTTAATATGGCGTCAAAATATTTTAGTATAAAAATGCTCTTTGGTAGCTTGGATACACAGTGCCCTTACCAAATACCATAATTAAATTTCATTTTGTTTTATCTATTTATGATTCTTCGTCCCTTCCTGTTCTTCCTCAGAGTTTGAAATATTACATTTATTATCTTTGAATCGTTCAGATAATCTTAACGTCTGATTCCACCTACTCTTGCAAGATTATGCCTACGAAATTCGTGATATTATTATACTCTGCTCATACTGTTGATTCGCGGATCTAGTCTCAGGTTTTTGGAATAGACTTCCCAGATCTTTATTTAAATTTGATTCTATTCCACTAACTTGAAGATAAATGAAGTATTTCATAATAAAACCATATTGAAATAATTTAATACGCAAAAATGTAAAATACAAATTTTAACATTATTGCAAGATAAACATATTGGAAACCTTCAGTAACTGATAACTCATACACTTTAGCAAACGTTGAAACATTCCTAGCCTCAGTGGCGGATTTACCGTATCGCACATGTCGCAGGTGCGAGGGGCCCCGCGATCATAGGGGCCCCAAAATTGATTATTAAAATTACGAAATATTTTAATTTCAGGGAAGAATAATATTAAACTTGCGAACTGCAGTTGACTAAGGTTTGCTCCGTACAGCACCGCCCAACCTTGTAAATGTACAGCACACTACTAGTCGGGGGGAAAAAGTTTAGACACTCGAGTTTGGAGCTTTACAGAAAAGTAACTAAACTACTTAGATAAACACGGAGGACACAAAAATTGTCTTTGTTTTATTCTACGTTTTCCCATATAAATAAATATTTTTTAGCTCAATTATACAATTTTGCATGACAGTCGGAATGTAAAAGAGCAGTGTTTGTAAGGTTTCAAAAACCATCGTGTGACTTTGAAAATTCGCACAATGCAAACTAAACGTCAGAACTTCATCAAACTTTAATACAACATAGACATATATAATATTCTGAATTAATTTTGTATGTTTTCAGAATTTTTATTTTACCCAAAAAGGTTTTGTTGTTAATTGTGTAAATTAACTTTTTCTAAAAAAAATGGCAAACGCTAAAAAAAATTCTAAAAGCTTGTTTTGAAGGTAATTGTCTCAGTTATTGGAATATGTATATTGCTAAACCATATTGTTATGCATATTATTTATATCTTTAATCATTTAATCCGGACGATGTAGCGAGCGGCCGAATACGGCACATTCACTGCGTGAGTCACATGGCGCTCGGCCGGTGCCAGCGAGCACATAATATAATAGAGAAGCTACTCGGAACGCAAAGTGAAGCCGGCTTGCCTGCCGGATGTGTCGGACCAAGATGGCGGCGCTGCCCTAGTCCGAGCGTAACACGCGTTATTTCAGTTAGTTCATTACCGTTAGTCGCAGTGAGGGTAGATGCTGTTTGTTGTAAACCTAAGATTTCAACCTACACGAAATGGTAAATTGTGCTGCATTTGGATGCAAGTTGTTTTCGAAGTAAGTTTAGGATTCTTAATAACTATAATAGTCTAAGTAACAACGATATTGTTAGTAAAATGACAAACCATGTACTTGGGCAATGTGTAGGTATGGACTTATTTCCCAACACTTTACATTTTTCTGAAAATGAGTTGGACGATAATCATTTTTGTTTAGTAATAAAAATAATAGCTGAAAAGTATTTTTCTTTAAGAATCCGTCACTACTGTAAGATTAGTAATGAAAGTCTGCATAAATCTAAGGTGAGACAACAACTAAATAAAACTGTAATTTTTTTGGGTCAATAAATAGTCTATCGAATAATGTCTTAAAAGTATTTGGACTAAGTTATTTAATACCCATAATCTATAGTGAAACTTCGAGGGTGTTGTAGACATAGAAATAAGTAACTAAAACAGTGTTTTCTTCAATGTAATTTAATTAACTATTATTTAAATCAATGCACTATTATTACTAATCACAGCTAAAAAGAATCGTTGATTTATAAATATTTAACAACATTTAGTGTATTCTATTACGTAGCAACAACACGTAGCCAGGCAGTGCAATGGTATGCGGCGATAGTGAACGTTAAGAGGCAGTTTTGCCGCGTCTTATACCTGGATTTCTGAGAAAACCGTTCACGATAAAAAAAGGTAAAATAATTAACGAAATTTGGTTATTTATCTACAATTTTCCCACTGACAAAATTTCTCTGAACAAAAAATAAAAAAATTTCCAACAGAACAACTTTTTCATGTCTGTTTTTCAAAAACAGAACTACTAGTATGTAAAAACAAATTTTACTAGAATTAATAAAATTATTATTATTTTTTAATTATTACTATCGATATCCTCAGACTCTATACTATATGCATGCAAAATTCCAACAATATTCTTCAACTATTACTGTTGATAATGACGGTGTATTTGTCGCGGAGTTTTACCGTGAACTGAGCTCGATGGTCGTAGATTTCAGGATGTATGTCGGACCAATATGGCGGATTTGGCCTCACTTTTAATGCATGGGATAGGCCTATATTCACTTGTCTTCTCTATTATATTATGTACTCGCTGGGTGAAAGATCCTTCAGTGCTTTAAAGAGGATAAAAAACTATCTCCGCACAAAGCTTTCGGAAGACCACCTGAATTACTTGGCAATACTGTATATAGAAAGTGAATCTTTGAAAAATATCAACTATGATAAACTTATAGACACGTTTGCTGCTCAGAAAGCCAGAAAAAATGTATTTAGCCTATGTACATAAAGGCTTAACTTTAACTTAAGTAATAAAAAAGATTTTTCAATGTAAATAATAAATGTAGAGCTACAGTGATAGTTATTAAACTTATTTACAACCTACAAGTGTTTATAATTATTGAAATTCATTCCTATGGGTAAATGGTAAATTTAAAATGTTAACATTTAATGGCAAACAAGAGGCCCCTAAAAAACGAGGTGCGACGGGCCCCCGAGTATGTAAATCCGCCACTGCTTAGCCTAACATTCTTAAATTTTGAATAGACATATAGGAATTTAAAAAAGGCTGAGACCTCCTCAGACAACAAAATACGACTTTTGCATTTATAAATCATTTTTACAGACATTGAAATAAATTTAAACCACATCATATATTCAATTTGACTACTAAAAAATACACGTGACGCCTACATGTTTAGTCCATTATACTAACTTTTTTAACCGTTCATTATTATATGTGTGTATTCAAAAAAAGAATTACATAACTGTTAGACTATATATATTTATGTAGCCAGAATCAAAATAGATATAAGGGTTACCAAATCTATACACATGATCTATAATGACTGATAAGTTGACATGTGACTAAATGTATCTAAATGTATTCCAAACTATTTTCTATTCTAATCTACTACAATTGCGAGTTTATCTACTAATTTATTTTTACTGAATTAAATTTCGCATGGGAAAACTAGAAATACCTCAGCTTGAGTACTTAAATAGTTTGAAATTAAAGCGCTGCGACGGCGACAGCTGCCATCCAAGCGGATACGACACTTAGACCTGGATTTACGAGCTACGCTTGCATTAAAAACCATTCCCATTATTTTATGTACCCTTTCAACAGTGGCAGGAACTTGTTTATTATTCATGTCTCCAGAGAGAGTTTATCAAAAGGCTTTGGTGCGATAAAACTAGATTAATGCGCGGATGTAAGCTTCAAAGGGAAGACCACCAGCGCTGTTTACACAACGCTTCTGACGGGTTACACGTTGCCAGTTGCCTTACACACACATCCACACGTCAATTTTAATCTTAGTTTTCGCCATAATTGTCCGACCGCAAAGAAATTTCAGATACGCCCGATATACCTCAGTCAATTAGTGCTTTCAAACATGTTTCTTTTTCTTACAACATTTTCTGGAATTATTTGTTTTGAATGCTCTATATTTTCTTGAGTGAAAGGATGAGTAAATATACTGTAAAATGTTTAGGTTGTAAATCACAAACCTGTTTTAAATTTACAACCGTAAGAGTTATTTTCTTACTGTATTCAATTACTTCTCTCGTTCTAAAATTAAAATATATTTAGTTAATAGTACTAAACTATTTTAAACTACATAGACATTGCAAGTCAAATTTTATTTCAGGTACCACCAAATTTGTAGATATCAAATTGTAATTTACAACTTTTGTTTAGAGCAGTATAAAGTTATTATTATATGTAATGATAAAATTTGTATATATAAGGAAAATAATAAAATTAGATTGTTTTAATTCGGCAAGAAAATATTTATTAAAATATAAATATTTTACATAAAATAAGTCATAAGTTTGTGGAAGTAAAATATTGAATTAAAAAACATACAACACTATGAGAAACCCTTTACTTCACACGCCAATCTAATAGCTCCTCTACTCAGTTATTAGTGAATTACCATAGGAAAGAAGCGCTGTTGCAGTGACCCTTATGGTGAGACCTAAGGTCGGGAGTAGTAAATGAACACCAACCATGGTCGCCAGAACAAGTTTTGGGGTGTCATTAAAATGTTTATATATAATATAAACACACTGTAAGTAACTATTAGATTTGTCTTACTGGAATAAAACTTTTTTAAAGGTTTTTCTACAAAAATAAATGTAGGATATTATTCTGCACTTTTAGGATTTTTACACGAACTTATAGCTCGCTTAGTTCCCCCAAAATCGATCAAAACGTAAAATACCGTAAAAGTACCCGGTTGAAATCAACGTGGATGATTTTACAGTTGGGGAATCTTCTGATCCGAAGTCGATGGCCGAATTAGTACGCTGCGAGCGAAGCTAAGCAGTCTATAACCCGGGACAGCAAGATTGAGGTGCAGACTCGCAAAACGAGATTTCCCGCTGCGAGTGGAACGAAGCTGGAGGCATAGGTGCAAACAAATTCTACTAATATATTTCGTACACATTCAGCGCTTCGTGAGTAGATCCCCCAATAATCGGCTAAACCATAAAACATAATAAACTTGATTTTGGAAATTCGCTCAACTCACGTCAGCGGTTTAGCTGCGTGATCGCATTATTTTACAATTTCTTTTTAATCAAGGTGTGGATGGTACAAATTTTTAGTTCTGATGTTTAAAGCAAACTGTTAAGTGTATAAAATACTAGCTGATTTGTGTCAACCCTTAAAAGCAATATATTTTAAAATCCTTTCTTAGTGCGCCTCTAGGGCCTATGAGCCATATGTATATCAAATTTCACGTTCCTAGGTGGTATGGTTTTTGAGATCTATAACGTACAATATTTATTGTTTTAGGGGTTGTTTCAACCCTTAAAGGCCAAATATTTTAAAATCCGTTCTTAGTGCGCCTTTAGGGCCTATGAGCAATATGTGTACCACATTTCACGTTCTTAGGCGGTAATGTTTTTTAGATCTATAACAAACAATATTTATTGTTTTAGGGGCTGTTTCAACCCTTAAAGACCAAATATTTTAAAATCCGTTCTTAGTGATCCTTCAGGGCCTATGAGCAATATGTGTACCAAATTTCAAGTTCCTAGGCGTTATGGTTTTTGAGATCTATAACATACAATATTTATTGTCTTATAGGGTTTGTTTCAACCCTTCAAGGTCAAATATTTTAAAATCCTTTCTTACTGCGTGTCTATTACCTATGAGCAATATATGTACCACATTTCACGTTCTTAGGCGGTAATTTTTTTTTAGATCTATAACAAACAATATTTACTGTTTTAGGGGTTGTTTCAACCCTTAAAAACCAAATATTTTAAAATCCTTTCTTAGTCCGCCATCAGGACCTATGAGCAATATGTGTACCAAATTTCACGTTCCTAGGTGGTATGGTTTTCGAGATCTATGACAAACAATATTTATTGTTTTAGGGGTTGTTTCAACCCATAGAGGCCAAAAAAAATTGTTAATCCTTTCTTATTGCGCCTTCAGGGCTTATGTGCAATAAGTGTACCAAATTTCAAATTCCTAGGCGGTATAGTTTTTGAGATCTATAACATACAATATTTATTGTATTATAGGGTTTGTTTCAACCCTTAAAGGTCAAATATTTTAAAATCCTTTCTTACTGCGTGTCTATTACCTATGAGCAATATGTGTACCACATTTTAGTTCTTAGGCGGTAATGTTTTTTAGATCTATAACAAACAATATTTATTGTTTTAGGGGTTGTTTCAACCCTTAAAGTCCAAATATTTAAAAATCCTTTCTTAGTACGCCTTCAGGGCCTATGAGCAATATGTGTACCAAATTTCAAGTTCCTAGGCGTTATGGTTTTTGAGATCTATAGCATACAATATTTATTGTCTTATAGTTTTTGTTTCAACCCTTCAAGGTCAAATATTTGAAAATCATTTCTTACTTCGTGTCTATTACCAATGAGCAATATGTGTATCAAATTTCACGTTCTTAGGTGGTATGGTTTTTGAGATCTATAACATACAATATTTATTGTCTTATAGGGGTTGTTTCAACCCTTCAAGGTCAAATATTTTTAAATCCTTTCTTACTGCGTGTCTATTACATATGAGCAATATGTGTATCAAATTTTACGTTCCTAGGTGGTATGGTTTTTTAGATCTATAACAAACAATATTTATTGTTTTAGGAGTTGTGTCAACCCTTAAAGGCCATATATTTTAAAATCGTTTCTTAGTGCGCCTTTAGGGCCTATGCTAAATATGTGTACCACATTTCACGTTCTTAGGCGGTAATGTTTTTTAGATCTATAACAAACAATATTTATTGTTTTAGGGGTTGTTTCAACCCTTAAAGACCAAATATTTTAAAATCCGTTCTTAGTTCGCCTTTAGGGCCTATGAGCAATATGTGTACCAAATTTCAAGTTCCTAGGCGTTATGGTTTTTGAGATCTATAGCATACAATATTTATTGCCTTATAGGGTTTTTTTCAACCCTTCAAGGTCAAATATTTTAACAAATTTTCTTACTGCGTGCCTATTACATATGAGCAATAAGTGTATTAAATTTCACGTTCCTAGGCGTTATGGTTTTTGAGATCTATAACATACAATATTTATTGTCTTATAGGGGTTGTTTCAACCCTTCAAGGTCAAATATTTTTAAATCCTTTCTTACTGCGTGTCTATTACATATGAGCAATATGTGTATCAAATTTTACGTTCCTAGGTGGTATGGTTTTTTAGATCTATAACAAACAATATTTATTGTTTTAGGGGTTGTGTCAACCCTTAAAGGCCACATATTTTAAAATCCTTTCTTAGTGCGCCTCTAGGGCCTATGAGCAATATGTATATCAAATTTCACGTTCCTAGGTGGTATGGTTTTTGAGATCTATAACGTACAATATTTATTGTTTTAGGTGTTGTTTCAACCCTTAAAGGCCAAATATTTTAAAATCCTTTCTTAGTGCGCCTCTAGGGCCTATGAGGAATATGTGTACCACATGTCACGTTCCTAGGTATTAAGGTTTTTAAGATACCGTGATCAGTCAGTCAGTCAGTCAGTCAGTGAGTGAGTGGGTTTTGGATTTTATATATATAAATGTACAATAAATACTTTTGTGTGATGTATCGGGAGTTATAATGAACCACGAATTAGGCCTGAATGAGCAATGTGTACCAAATTTCATGTTCCTAGGTGGTATGGTTTTCGATATCTATGACAAACAATATTTATTGTTTTAGGGGTTGTTTCAATCCTTAAAGACCAAATATTTAAAAAAAAATCCTTTCTTAGTTCGCCTTCTAGGCCTATGAACAATATGTGTACCAAATTTCACGTTCCTAGGTGGTATGGTTTTCAAGATCTATAACAAACCATATTTATTTTTTTAGGGCTTGTTTCAACCCTTAAAGACCAAATATTTTAAAAATCCTTTCTTAGTGCGCCTTCAGGGCCTATGAGCAATATGTGCACCAAATTTCACGTTCCTCGGCATTATGGTTTTTGAGATCTATAACATGCAATATTTATTGTTTTAGGGGTTATTTCAACCCTTAAAGTCCAAATATTTTACTATTACTGTATTTCTTCTTAGTGCGCTTCTAGGGCCTATGAGCAATATGTGTACCAAATGTCACGTTCCTAGGTGGTATGGTTTTTAAGATACCGTGATCAATCAGTCAGTGAATGAGTGAGTGGGTTTTGGATTTTATATATATAGATGTACAATCGATACTTTTGTGTGATGTATCAGGAGTTATAATGAGCCACGAATTAGGCCTTCTACTAAACATAAACCTGCACTATATTTTCGAAATATGTTTCAAAGAATAAAATCAGCTTATGACGGAAATATCACTGAAAAATAGCCTACATGTGTTTAAAGTTGTTGTAATGAACAGCAGATTATACCAATACTGATAATTTTTCAACGTTTAAGCTATGAATTTTAAATAGATAAAATATCTTTTACTTTTTTAAACTATGTATAGGCCTAAATTTTCTTTTCAATTAATTGTAAATTTCATTACTTTTACTCACCCTTTGGATTGTCAAGCAGGATACAAAAGACAATAACTAACTATACCCCTAATTTTTCTTTAAATTAATTAACTTTCAGTACTTTAACTAACCCTTTGGATTACCATGCAGGATTTAAAAGACAGCTACTTATAGGACTGATTTTTCTTTTAAATTAATAACTTTCAGTACTTTAATTCACCCTTTGGACCGACATGAAGGAATGTAACTGCCCCTCCCCCATTTTGGAAATGTTTTACTTACTTCGTCCCATTTATCGAAACATTCTAAACACACAGACTGTTTGGTTTTATATTTTCATTTACTGTTTGGTAAAAAAAAATTTTCTTAGTTAAAACAGTCCACTGATAATAAATAAAAATACAAAAACCTTAATTTACTACATTTAGGACTGCCATCTTGATACAAGACGACGAAGTAAATGAACATTTTAAAATTTAATTTTGACTTATAAAAGACGTTTAAAATGGTGTTACGTTCTACCTATCTTTACATTTGACATATTTCAAGGACGAGCCCTACCATTAAAATGTATTTTGGTGTACTGCAATTTAAAAAAAATTGCCACAGATTATTTAGGTGCGAAATAGTAGAATTTCAGTTGAGACATAATTTATTCTTTTGACTGCTAAGCACCGCAATGGTGTTCTGCCCCCCCCCCCCACCTTTATACTATTATACACAGGCAGAAAGTGCGCAGTTTGTTCGTAATTTTATTCACCAACTTAAATTTTGCATGTGAACACTCGTATTTTATGTTATTCTTGTCGAAGAATACATACGACACACCTTTAGGTCTATGTATACTATGTAGTATGTAGGCAGTTCAATATATTATTAAGGTACGGTTCTAACTGCCTTGGGTATGAACACAGATATTGACTTTCACATTTTCTTTGTTACTCTGCTTTCCTACGAAATAAGTTATAATATGTTTAATAAAAAAGAGGTACCGTAAGCTAGAAGTACGTAGCAGGCAGCCATTGTATGTCGTAGTATTGGATATCAGGGAATAGCCTCATCGAGTTTTAATGATCCGGATAACGGTATTTAATTACATAGTATGTGCCCTACTGACGGACTAGTTGGAAATTTAATTGTTGCAAGAACATGTCTGCGATTTTATAATTATGAATGAAGTTAAGCATGCGATAGTTTCTATTAATGTATGACAAACTACTACACGTTTTGAAAATAATAACTTGGCTGACCACTAATAAATCAAAACTTGGTGAGTTATGTATAACTTTTAAAAACAAAAACTACTATATTAAAGTTATTATATTTTTCCCCGACTTTAGAATGTTGGTCAAGACTTCATACGGTACAGTGAACCACCGACGGGGTATTTCTTGATTTCTTGTGTTTTTCCTTTCTTTTTATTAATGTTGTTAGTTTTTCAGACTTTTTTTATAAATTATCACTCTAAATTATAAAACTAGTGAAAATAATACCTTGTATTATATTTTATCAATAAAACACAGCAAAGAATACCAAATGTTAAAGGAATATAGAAATTGCTTTTTAAGTGTTTATGAACTGAAACAACTTGACAAATTCTAAACCCGTAATCCATAATTTACTTAAAGTGTAAATTTTAATTCCTAAAAAATTTCCATCACTAACTTTAACAATATTTTTTTTCTAATAGTTATACACGAATTTACAGTTAAAAAATTAAAAACAAGCAATTTGAAAAATGGGCAATGCATACGAATGTTGCACTGCAAGAATAAATAAATTATGTCTTGTGTACGCTTTCCAGACAGTTTATTTATAATAGAGTATACAATGTTTATAAAATATTAACTGCAGAGTATTATTACTTAGTCAGGCGATGAAAGCATAACAAAAACGGTACAAAAATGAATGTCATAAATAAATAAACAAAAGCGTTGTACCAATTACACAGTTGTGTAGCGAAAGATAAATTATTTAACTCCATCCATACCTCATCCCAGCATCAATTTGAAAAACATCAATATTCATTCGCCCGGACTGATTACTGAATACTTTTATGATTTGTCCTGATTAAAAACTACCACATGAATAATTATGTTTTGAAATTAAATATTCTATAATAAATTAGAGTGGAAAAGAGATTAAATCGTTTGCTTTGTCATAATTTTACCGTCAAACCCAATTTAGTATTCATATGTGATGCGAGCTAGTGACATTTATAATTAAAAAGCTTTGTGTACTTTATATCTGAGCCTGGAATTAATTTCAGCCAATATTTATCTGATATATTTTTATCCGAAATATTTCACCATTCTGTTGATTAAACAAAATGCATTTGTTTGCATTAATGATGAGTGATTGGATGCGGCGTTCAAAGCGCGCCATCTGATTACAAAATTCAGTTTGGTTTATTGAAAACTATAAAAATTAATATGAATATTAAAACATTCAACTATCCGAAATCAAAACAATGGCTTGTTTGTAATCGGCATAGGATTTTAATAGGCAATTTGTATCAGATTAGCATCCGACGCAATGAATGGTTTAACAAACATTGTGAACACAATGCAAGAATCCAACTCTGGAAATTTACATAATTTCAGTTGTAAAAGTTTATTTGATTTCGGATAAATGATAGAGTAAAGCACAGTTTAATTCGAAACACTCGTTCTGTGAGCGTTATATACGTAATTGTATGAATTAAAAACTCATAGGTCGATAATAATTCAGCTAAATACGTATTCAAAGTTAGATAATATGTTACGATCTCTCTAGCGATAATTTAAACAGATCTCTAGGATTAATAGAATTACAGCAGAAATTCGAAAGTAATGGTTTCTGATATACTCAATTATGGGTTCCAAGATGAATTAGATAAGATGTAGCTCTAAAGAAAAGAAAAGTCTCAGGTAAGTTACTTTTAAGTTAAATTTATACGACTGTTCTTCGACAAAATATGAATGTGAGGTTTACATACATACATGTGTAGGCTATTTAGTACGGAGAACAAAATGGAAAGGATTTCTAGTCATAATGACAAACACTAAACAGATTAACTCCATCAAATACTGACCAAGCTCAGAGAGGCATAATGTTACAAAGAAAGTTAAGACCATGGTGTTATCATGATTTTCAGATTCATTTGGCGACAAAAGACCTATCACAATTGTGGTACTAACATAGCTTAGCCAGAAAGAATACAATAATTATAAATACACAGGTTTGATATTTTATGTTTTTATCATTTTACTTACATCCTTAGACATCATATGCAATATTTGGCCACAAGAAAGACCTTCTTCTGTATTTGGTGTTTTACTAATAAGTTAGAGAGAGAGCGCTAATAATTAAATAATATGAATAACTGGCTTTATTTATGAATATTTTATTTATTTTTTTAAAGTTTAGAACTATTTAATCCCCTCTTCTAACCAGCCTTAATATAAAATTACAAATTTTTAAAATAAATACATTTACAAAAAAAAAAAGGAAATATTTAATAAAAAATATTATAACTATCACAAAAACAGTAAATAATGTATAAAACATAAATACAATTCAATAAAAAATAATGCTAATATTACAATTAAAATTATTGTATAAAATACATTCATACACATTTACGCAAATGTAATAATACATAACTATACTTCTAAAGTGGATCTCAAAAGAGAGAGAGGGGATGTGGGAGGAGAGATTGGCTTTATTTTGGGGGCGAAATTAGGATATTTCCCCTGGACCCTCAATACAAAATTACAAAGCTAGTGAGAAAATTCTGGCAGACAAACTGACAGTTTTAACAAGTGTTAAATTGTTGCACAGAACACCGAAAGTATTTGTGAAATGTTAAAGAAATTCCATTAAACGTGTTTTAATCATTATCAACAAAACTGACTCATCGAATGTCAACACATTTAGTAACTGACATAACCGTTATTAATAGTTGGACTTATGTAAGTCTATAAATGATGACGAGAACAATAAAGGGCTCCTGGGGCGCATGTTTAGGGTAGGTCTACCACGCCCTTACTTATCATTGTCTTGGTGACACGTGTCAAAACCAGCGTACAATCAATTTAATCTCTCCGAGGAAGTCATTAAAGCCCTGTCCCTGGTTTAACTGCTCCTGGACGATAAATTTACCGACGTTATCGGCTCATTGCACTGCTCTGCTGATTTGATAGTTAAAGCGTCTACTCCTGATGTGTTTACTAAAGCGTTCTGTCGGTTTCAATTTAGCTGATCACCTAATAACATTTAGGTGGAATCATTAAAGTGTATAGAATTGAGTTAAAATTTTATTTTCTGTAAAAATTGGTGAACGTTTCTCATCCGTTGTTTTACAATAGTTATCATGTTTAGCTAACTTAAAAGTTTGGGTACTTAACCATTCACAAAAGTAATATTTTAATACTTTTTTATTTCAGTGCAAAAGAATACGAAAAATCGTTAACCGGTACTAGGCTGGCCTCTATTGACTTCACTTTACATAAACACGAAACCGGTGTGTTCAAACAAACGACTTTTGAGTGATGATATTATTTTTCGTGTTAGTAGAGATCGGAAAGGAAGACTAGAAGATTGAGTACATCGCTGACATAACAAATGACAGAGCGGACGATTTATCATGCCCAGTAGGCGCACCAGACAGCCTTGTGTATATTAAAAATGAGACCACAGTGATTGCATTGGGCTGGACAATAGTTCATGTCGACCGGCTGACGTATCGGCACGCTAGGGGACTGCTAAGCAACTCTTTCCAAAATTGAAAAATCATTCCGAGTGGCTTGGACAATAATTGGTCCGGTCTCCGCATGAATTGAATCCCGCCAGCGGGAGCGGGCCCCTGGGGCTCTTCTGATTCGAACCCTTTGTTCATTGAACACACAAAGGTATCAACTATTAAAGCTTTTGAACACCGTTGTAGACAGATATCAACAATATACTCTATGGGAACTAATACACATGCTGCGCGCTATTGTATCTTGTTCAACCAATTTATTATAGAAGGATTCAATTCCACAATGTCGAATGCAATTGTTATATAAGCTTATTTTGTATCATTTTGACAACTACGAAATTGAAGTCAATAAAAACCACCAAAAGTGTTAAATCAACTGTTCGTATAGTAGGGTTTACAATAGCTTAAGTAATTGAATTTTTATGCAAAAATTATAGTAGCGCTAGTTATTAAATTTGGTCGCATACATTTTGTTAGCGAGATAATTGCGTTTTAAAACAGTTTATATGGTTTTTACAATAAATATATGATTGTTGCAATAAAATATAGAATTACAATCTCGTTTATACATCTATAATAGATAACATTATACACCCTTTGGACAATTGTTTCTGTATGTTATCATTATTAATGCTAACAAAAGGAAGTATACTTTTTATAGTGTTAGTGTTGACCAAACGTCCCGGAAAACCAAGATTGTCCCGGTTTTTTGTCTTAACATACGTTGTTCCGAAAAGTTGTTTCGGGACGCTCAAAAGTCCCGGAATTCAGTTTTAAATAGATATTATAAAATTGTATAGGAATATAACATTATTTTTGTATTTCGCTTGATTAAACGAAACACGATTTGATAAATTAATAGATTATTTCTCTTTAACCATCTTCAGCAGTACTCTGAGATTGTAAAAAAGTTAAGTATTTGTTTGCAATACCAGCCCATAACGCCAACGCAGAAGTAATATTATCTTTCACATACAGTGGACTTATGAAAGGAATAGAATGGAGGTGGATTCTCTAGAAACAATCCTACAAATCCTGTACAACTACAAAATCAACTGTGTAGAATTTTATAACTACGTCTCAAAGACATGCTCAAGGAGGCAGGAAACAGTGAAAAATATCCATTTCTCCAAGAACAATAAACCCCATCTACAAACACTCAGTAGGCTAATTTAAAGCTTATTATAAAATGTTTTCAAAAATATATATATTTTTTAATGATATATTAAAAATATAATTAATTAAACAGATATACAGGATGGGTGAAAATTCTGAGAACGGCTTAATATTTCGTATACAATATAAGGAAAAGTTGAACGCAGATGTGATTTAGGAACCTATTCTATGTAAAAATACTATTTTATTAAGATGTCAAAAATTTAGTTCGCCATTTGAATGTAACTTTTTTAAATGGGGAAAATGGTCATTAATGATTTGATTGTTACTTTATTATTTGATTGTTTGGTAATGTTTAGTTTTATTCAACATTAAAATATGATAGGTAAAAAGTTCAATGTACATATTTTATTTTTACAATAAATGATATGATTCAATATAAATAAATGCAAATTTCTTCAGAACGGTTTGAGATATGGATGTGCTGTTTTCACCATTGATTTTGTCTTAAAATTCTATATTGAAATGATGTATCACATGACCACTTTCCTATTTAAAAAAAGTTACATTCAAAATGGCTTATCCAATATGGCGAACCAAATTTTTGACATCTAAATAAAATAGTATTTTTACATAGATTAGGTTGCTCAATCACATCTACCTTCAAATTTTCCTTATATACGAAATAATGAGCCGTTCTCAAACATATCACCCACTCTGTAAAGTAAGTCATAATAAATTGTGTGATTATCAATAGACTATAATCAGGCAACAAAATGTATTAACAAAACATATATTTCTATAAGAATACAAATATTTTATATTTTAAAAACCTGGGTACATTGGGGGGTGGAGTCGCTTGGTGCCGGCTGGCTGGTTTTGTCAGGAAATGATTTGGTCACTTTATAACAGTAGTGTGATGACAATTACTGTTGAACTTTCGTGTCTATGTGTGTTGGTGAGCGTTCCAATTGTTTAATTTATGAGCATTAATTGAATGCTCCTATTTTCCAGGCGATGATATCAGGGTTTTCCCTCCTAAAATAGAAAAAAATAAACGAAATATATAATACCAAATATTCAGGACTTAGACAATCATGTTCTATTAAAATTTTCAGAATAGAAATACTAACATGTCATAATATTAGAATTTGTATTGGTCAAACTTTAAATCGTTGGTTAAAAAATGTTATCAAACAGAAATTTTTATTTCACATCCTTTTGGTCACATTTACTTCGAGTTGCCTCGATGAGTTTTTGTTCCCTTCAGTTTTTGTTTGAAATGACTTGTCAAATTGTGAACAGTTTTAGCAGTGCCAATCTGATGAAAGTATATAATGGAGTATTGGAAGTTTGAGATATCGAAGCTGTGATCGGAAACAAGCGTCCTGGGACTTGACTCGATTTTCAACCCCTCACAAATAAAATGTTTACGGAAAAACAGTAAACTACCCGCCAGGGAAATATACAGTAACAACAAACAGATGGCGGGGGATGTGACGTGGCCTAGCTTCAATAAAACTACTGTACTTGTAAGCAAGTTTATATAACGCTGAAATATTTTGTAAATTAGAAGAAAGTTTATAAAATACATTTATTTGCTAAATTGTGGAATATAGTGCAGTATGAGGATATAAAACATGACCCAGTGCGGATCAGTAGCTGTTAGTTAGCTCTGATTATATAATATTTGAATATTTTAACACAATCATGTTCATAAAAAAAACCTTTTATACTTCTTTTTTATATCAAATTAATATAAACTGCACATTTTCCTCGTAGTTGCAAATATTTCAAAAACAACAAGGTCTAGATAATTGTTTCTCATACCTTCTTTTAGAGAATAAAAGATGGTATGAGTTATTGTTACCTGCAATTTTATTTTGATTTCGACTTTTTATCTTTGGAAAACGTAGGTCAAAATATCCTTCAACAGGGAAACCACGTCGAAGCCGCATATAATAGATATCTCTGCCGTCGAAGAAAATCCCTTGGTCCATCAGACCAGTTTTAAGAGCCGTTTTTCTTATTATCATCATAGTACTTAGCCGCAAAACCTATCATGGTACTAAATAAGATATAACATGGTCATGGCAGGTCAAATATGTATTAATTTCCAAGTGCTAAAATAACAACTTGTGTACCTAATGTAGTTACAGTAGATACGTTGAAGATATAACTGCTAGTGGAGACCACCGAAAACCCTTTTCTCTCACATATTTTATAAATCCTTCTCAATAAAGTGTAACAATGTTTAAAAAGGACCAGCATGACTTAGGCCTACTTCTGAACAAAAACCTAACCTAAAATTTGTAGAAATAGAAATTGTTTCAAGTTATTAAGTTACGTGTTACGTTACCACTAAGAAATAGCCAAGTTTAGACATGTAAGAGTAAACAGCTGATTGTGAACATCTTCGGTCAGCTGAGCTGTTTTTTTTTTTAATTTTATATGGACAAATATAATGATTTTAAAACTATTTTAGACATAATGCCTTTATAGTTTCCTCGATTGTATATTATGAATAACATGTATTAGGTTAATTACCTGGTTTTTACTCCGTCGAACAATCCAAATTGGTTCCTAGATGAATTACCGGTTTCGACGGTTATATATTCATCTTCAAATCCATATTTAAATGAAGTTTTTCAGCCTGCTAGGGTGTCGTCTTCTTACTGGCACATTAAACATTTGAATTAATGTGAACGGAGTAACTAACCTACTACACATTATTTTTTAAACTATGTATACGCCTAAAGGTTCTTTTGCATTATTTTTTAATTTCAGGTTTTTTTCACCAACAAGAAACTATACGCTTTAGATTTAGATTAAATACACAGTGAATTTACAGTTTTCACCTAATTTTAACTAACAGTAGGTAAATAATAATAATAATAGTAATAATTATTGTTACTAGCATATAATTTTACCTAAATATATACAGTATGTGAATAATTTTCAATTATATTATTTCGCTTTCACAACTGTGAAAAGAGGTTTCACTTCTACCGTGTAGTCATACTCACACACCGTACAGCCATTACAGAAAGGTTAGTGAGAGGAACGGCTTAGAACAGCAGAGGGCAGAGAAGATATTAAAAAGAATTATATTCATAAAAGATAAAATTGTAAATGGAATTCCTGTTATTTCAAAAACTGTTTATTTTAATACAACAATCTTAAAAATCTTCATTGAAAGTTAAGTAATTTCCATTTGAAAGCTATTTAAAAATATGTAGATGAATATATGTGCGACTGGTGAACACATATTTTTAACGTCTTTAGAGGCTCAATACTAATTTAAGAGATTTGAACTTAAATTATCAATTAACCATAACAAACCATATGAGATGTTTGTTGGTTTTGATTTGCATTCATTGTATTTTTTATTTATTTGTTTTATTTTCTGTATTTGGCTTTAGTAAAAACAACTATATGTAAAATTTCTTCATAAACAATAGACTTTTGGTTAGACTCCGTAATTTGTCACACACAGGCCTACACTTGCTAAATTAGGAAGGAATAGTTTAATTTCAAGCTTCAGTTTCAATAGTTGAAATACCCTACAAAAATATGTTTAGTTACTTTACACATTTGTTTATTTTTAGTATTAATTTAGTATAAATAATACTAGATTTATGACACTATTTTTAGAATATCGTAACAATATTAAATGGCTCAATGAATCTTCTGGCTTATAGACCTATTATAAATAAATAGTATTTTACTCGTCACCCATAACCTCGAATTTTTTAGTAATTAATATTAAACATTTTTTATTAAGCTATAATGTTTTTATCTATGCAAACAAAATGTATGCACTATTTTTTTTTTTATACAAATTGCAATATAAGCTGACTGAGCTCGACTTGAAAGATGATTCACATTCACATTTAAATAAACTTTAAAAACTAATAAGCTATAACTATAACAAGTCAATTCTTGTCTGTTATAGAACAAACTAACTTTGAATATTTTCAATCAGCTACAGTTTCTACCTCTGAATCTCTTTATACAAACATTTACCCAGTTAACCTTTCAATTATTTATAACTATAAGCAACGTAACACTAAATGCCAAATCTTCAATATAGAGTTTATCAAACACAAAGAAAAGTAATTCCTCAGACTTCAAAGAATTTAAAAAATACCTTTATTAGTAATTAAAACAAAAATTTGGTTGCAAATTTGTGATATTTTGATTTATTTGTTTAGACAAATTTGATGGAACAAAGGTTGTATGCATACAAAATTATCAATCACCCTCGGTTTCACATATTTTGACAACATAACCGAAGAAATCAGTTCAAGTACTTGAACAGTCAGGGTTCCTTACGACAACCCATTATTTGGCTGTCATAAAATCAATTGCTTTCTTCTAATGGAAATGAAAGATCATTATTATTTGCTGGAAGAAGGACCGCCCTACAACTGCTTGTGATTGGGAGGCGGTACCTTCACATCACTCAGACTTTCCTTGTTCCAATTATGATTGCTGCCTTTTATAATGACAAGCACACTTCACAATAATCATCGTGTAAAAGACATCATCCCAGTTCTATCAATTAGCCTCTGCTCACACTTTGAGCACCACTTCAACCGTCGAACAATTTAATGGAAATTAATAAATAATGTCAAGGATTTGCATGTAATTGGAAATGGCTGCTTCTAATTCCAGGTTGATATTTAAAAAGCAAAATCTTAAGTGCACTTGTATCAAGAGTGGATGTTACTTCCATATTTAAGAATCAGCTTTTCGTTAAAAAAAACTCAAAAAATAAATTGTAATCAATTGACAGTAAATAAAATGAATTATCTTGAGTGCACTGCTTGTATACGTTTTAATAAAATAAACCATGCAAGCAGTGCATTCACCTTTTCAGGAGCAAGACCTAAACATATGCTAAACCTAACCATTGCCTCAACAAGCCGATTTACAACAATTGCCAGTAAATGTGCATTACTTGTTAAAGTGTAAGAGAGATTTGGTTCGGAACGAGTTTTGTGTGATCATACAGATTAATTTTCAGGTATTAAAGACAACTAGGGAGACCCTCCTTCGCAAGCCAACTCCGTACTTTTCTGCGCACACATATTTTTTAAATTTCATGAATGTGTAGAATTATTTATAACATCAAAGCTATAATGATAAATGATATTAAACTCAAAATATTAAGTTTATGATATAACAGAAGTTATAATACACGTTAAAAATAAATAGCATGATTTAGGCGTACTCCTAACCTAAAAATTAGAAGTAACCACAAATTGTTTCTAAGTATGAAATCAGCTGTTAATGAAAATTACAAGAGGAACAAATAGCATACTTTGATGTTTAGATATTTTAGATTATACATAATATGTATTGTACCAACATTGCATAACTTTAATCTGCTGAGCTATGTGTTTTAAATAGACAAATATAATTTTTTTCTTTCTTTTTAATTATTTTTACATTTTTGTATTTTTTTAATTAACTTGAGGACTTTTTAAAATGTATTAATCATTTTATCCTTTAGTTTGATAAATACTCTAAATGCACTGTTTTCTCGCAATTTTTAAGTACCAGTTCAAACAATAATTGTGAATTTAGATTTGTAACACAAAACATTTAATAGTCTATTATTAAAAAAAAACTGTTCTTTGTTTAACATACTGTAGTAAAATATATAATATAAGTCAATTGGTATAACTAACACAATTACAATGCATGAAACATATAACTAATTAACACCCAAATAAATTTAAAATATGTTTTACAAGTAGGTTATTTGAATGACAAAATGTAAAATTACTGTACACACATAGGATTAATGTTTCATTGGATCTATGAGGCTATTTGTTACATTTTGTAACTGATTTCAAGTAGCTCAGAATTTATCGATAGCTATGAAACTAAACTTGGCCCCATTTGGTGTTGAAATTGGCCGAAGTGTAGAATGAGAGAGAGAATCGCTGAAACTTGGTAGAGACATGCCCCTCCTCCGGCTCTGAAACACTCTCCAAAGGCGTATAAATCTAGACTCCCTTTAACAAGGAGAGAAGAAAAATATCTCCTTTTGCAGTTTGTGTTCCGAGCTAGTGAAAAATGGCTCCCGTTCCCTCCTCCGCCCGACGCTGTAGAACAAAGTACGCAACTATATTTATATCTTGCTCGCCGCTACCCTTAACTTTATTCCTTGGTGTTTTCCGCGAGCAAGGCCACACTTCTTCATTTTAACCCAACAATAAATCAAATCCCCGAGACAAGAAACAAACTTACTTAAGAAAATTATTACATATTTTATTGTCGCTTTGAAATATTATTTACAGCGTGCTCGAGTCAGAAAATACGACTTTGCACAACTGTGATATAAATACACAAAGCGAAACACCGGGTAACTTACTTTATACAGAGTGTTCTACATATCATGGTTTCCTGAAACAATTTGTCTAGAAGGAATTTATGTTTAATGTTCTAACAAAGGGGTTCACTCTCCAATATAATCTACATATTGATAATTCAACATAGGTACAATTTTCTAAAATCTAGTAAGAAGTATTTCAGACCTGACTTTTATTTCAACAGAATGTAGTTTTATGCATATTTTAAAATTAATAAAACATATGAAATTAACATATAATTTATATGTTTGGTCGTTTTTTTTTCTAAACGTTTAAACACACTTTTTAAGTTGACAAATAAATATAAATTTGTAATAAAATTATTTTGTATTATATTTTGTATTTTGACTTTTTAGTGATAGAGTATAGATAACAAACACAAATCAGAGTTGTATACTTTTTAGTTCTGAGAAAATGGTACTTAACTGATAAAACAACTTTCGGAAAAATAAAAAATAAAATTTTATACAAATACCAATCTTTTACTTTAGAACATCTCAGATGCATGTGAGGCGTTATGTTACAGGTTCCTAACAATTTAACCTGATAGAATTTTTAAACACTGAAGAATCATTTATCATACATAGTAACAGCGTAGGCCTGTTACTGTACATGTGGTAAATCAGTATAGCGGTCCACCGATGTTTTTATTCTGAGGTTGAAACTACTGTTGCACATTCAATAAACATATCACATACAAATTGTTTACTCTTTTCACAAAGATTTTAAAGAATAAAATACACAGCAAAAAAATCAATTTTGAGCAAAGTGGCTATCTTTTAACACTTGGAAAAGAAAACCATCCAGTTCAAAACAATCAAGTAGACCTATTGTAATTTGAAGTTTATTTGATCTTAAGTAGAAAATGAATCTTAGTGTTAGATCAAATTAGTTTGGACAACCATATTTATAATGATTGATGTATTGTAATCGAATATATATTATACTATTAGCGGAAAATTGCCTTAATACTTTCAAGAAGATACTTTGGCATTTGGTAGAAGATATATACACATTATTTATACATAGTGAAATACAAAAAATTTAAACAACTGCAATTATCATTTTCAATTTAAAAAAGTTTAAATAATTCTACTGCTAATATTATTAACAAAAGTTGAAGAGTTCTGTGGCGACAAACTGACACTGAAACCACGAACTACAAAAACCAGTATCTGAACTACTTACGAAAGTTATGTTTGTTTATTGAACTATTCTAATATACATTTCGATGACTTGGTCATTTACACTACTTTAGTTTTTTTTCCTTTCTTTTGTAGTTTGGGGTTTCATTTAATCAGTGTGAAGGTAATATTATGAAAATATTATAATTAAAAAAATAACATTAAAATACATTTACTCAGTTCAAATTATACCAATTGTAAGCCCAGTAATTAGTGTTGAATTAAATACATTTAAAAAAAGTACAAATTGGGAGTTCACATTGCAAGTGAACATTATATTATAACATTTCAACAAGAGAAATAATTGTGTCCTGAACACAAATATTCTTAGGGTTATATACTTAAAAAGTAATAAGTCTCAACCATTTAATTTAAAGGACTTAGTTAAAATATAATTTAATAATCTATCTATATAATCCAAATATCACTCACAGACTCATCACGAAATCTCAAAAACCACCAAACGGATTGGAATTAAATTTGGTATGTAGCTTCCTCTAGGGCCATAGGTGCTCGCTAAGAAAGGATTTTAAAAAATAAGAAATTTTAGGGCGGGTTTGGGGGGTCAAAGTTACTAAAAATTCCCATAAGAAATACATAGCATAATATATTTATTGATTTTTTTTATATACATTTCACTTTGATTTGCATTCTGTAGGCAACTATTTTCTGTAGGAAAAAAATGATACTAATTGTTTGGACAGGATTGTTTTGTTTCTCCCCTAAGGACATTGGTTGGGGATTATTTTGAAGAATAAAAACTAGGAAACTAAAAACTTGTTACCTAAAGTTAGATCATAATGTCAATGTTGTATTGAAAAGGTAGACGTTTATGTATAATCAGAGTCAATTGTTAATTGCGTTCTTCTTTACTGCTAATAATAATAAAGTACTTTATTGGTAACATAATAAAATATTCAAATTAATCTGTTATAAAAATGACATGTAAAAAATAAAACCATAATATAATTTTTACTCATGCGATACAAAAATCATGCTATTTAAAAAATACAAGAAATAAATAAGAACAAAGCAATATAATTTCAAGCAACCACAATAAACAAGATAGAATAAAACTTGAACTCAGATGCTCACAAATAATACGTTACTATTATGTTACAGTTTGATTATTATAGCTCACTAAACAATAAACTTATAAATTTTCAGTTTGCAAAATTTAAATTTTGTTTGCTCTACAGAAAATCTTTAACATCAAGATTTATTTTAGTTTAGTTTCATTTGTAAAAAAAAATATACAACAAAAATCTGCTGAAATATCTGTATTTTTAGTTTACACAAGGTAGCCTCAGCCAGTTTGCAATTATTAGTTTGTTAATTGTTGGTAGTTAGGACAGAAAAGTTAATGTTGAAAGGCTGGCGTATAAGTATAGACTAAGACGATCTGCATAAATCATAAGGTGACTATTACAAAATAAGGTGACTAAGATTATAAAATACTTCCGTCAGTCAAATAGGCAGTACGTCGTAATTTAGCAAATTTAATGAAAGAGTTTCGTTACACGTTTTGAGTAGGGAACCTGTCAAAGGAGGTAAAACGGGGGTGTCTGATCCCCTGCCTAGTATTAATACGCTGTAATAGCGCTGGCGGCAGTAAGGGTTCGTGCTAAGCAGAATTAGTGGAGACGTCGGGGGGCAATGTGTTGAGAAAAGCTTTCACTAACACCGAAAAACCATCTAGGAGGGGGAGAAAAAACAGAGTTGCGTTAAAAGGTGCCGTAAATTTGTTTGATCAGCGACAGTCGGGAACACAATTCCTAGTTACAGTGACCTGCCGAGTTGGATAAAATTCTCTCCAAACTACTTTAGACCTACTTAAACCTGCCACGTTAGACATAATTTGTAAAAAGTTAAATAGAAAAGCGAAATAAATTAATGTAAGAATATTTAATCTATTTTTGCAACTAGACAGAACAATGTCAATGTTGTTCAGTGCGATAAAATAAATAATCTCGAATAAATAATTCCTCGAAAATACTATAATATTACCAATAAAAAAAACATTAAATATTAATAAATTGAATTGTGTCAGGCATAAATAAAACTCTTTTTTAATTGTTTTTGTATTTATTTGCTGCGGTAAGCTAAGAAAGCTCATGCTAAACATACCTTCATCTTTCTTTTCAACAAGTTGAGCTCTTTTAAAGTGGATCCCTACTTAGTTTTTTTTAAGTAGACGTGAATATTGAATGTATTGAAGCTCATCGGATGCTTATTTTTCTGAATTTACACACTTGAATATATTTTTCAATGTATTTTAATCTTTTTTCTCTATATATTTTATTTACATTTCTACACAGTTTGTAAATACCGATCGATAATTACTTGTTTACCATCGATAAATAACTTGATACAGTTTTATAAAATTTCATCAATAACATAAATAAAATTTCATATAGTCTAAAATAATTGCATGCAAAAATAAATATCAGACATTTATTTCATTTCAGTCAATTGGACTTGTTATTTTTTCTATGGCACATAAGAATGCATTGATCTAATTCTAACAGAATCAAAAAATAAAAATATTTATATTACCTTTGTATCAATGCAAGTTTTTCAACTGGAGTAATATTTGTCCAAGCAGATTTCATACATATTTTTTATGTCTCGTTTCACTAACTCTAATATATATAACCTTAGAAATGGACAGATCTGGTACACGGACGGGTCCAAAACAGACAAATGTACGGGAGCCGGATTGTACATGCACAAAGGACCGTAAACATAGAAAAGATACTCAGTGTCGCTGGGGCTCTAATCTACGCCCTTCCAAACGGAGGTCTACGGAATACTTGCATGCGCAAAACGAATACTGAACTCAGGAAGCATGAGTACAGATGTTACGATATGTTATAGTCAGGCGGCTATAAGGGCCATTATGGCTTCAAGAACAACGTCAAAGTTGGTCTAGCAATGCAAGTTACTGCATGATCGGCTATCGAACAGTAGGCAAGTAAGGCTTGTTTAGTTCCCTGGACTTGGAGTAAAAGGATATGAAATAACAGATAAACTTGCTATAAGAGGAGCTGTAACTCCTAAGGAATCCTTCGTTTCGCGAAAAGAGCCGGTTTGATGTGAACAGCTGCTTGGGCATGGGGTACAGAGGTCATCATGGTTTAGGTGGAGTGTGTCCTGGCAGCAGATCACATAACCCTCTAATGTAATAATAATAACTCCAATATATAGATAAACTGTGGCCGCATCGC
This sequence comes from Philaenus spumarius, assembly GCA_018207615.1. Lineage (NCBI taxonomy): Eukaryota > Metazoa > Arthropoda > Insecta > Hemiptera > Aphrophoridae > Philaenus > Philaenus spumarius. Next base: position 169,299 of record JAGFPH010000284.1, on the reverse strand, counting down.
TACAACGTAGCTGTACCGTACGAAAGAGCCACGTCACAGCCGCACTTTGGATACGCACATTTATAGTTGACTATTTAATAAGGCCAACATAGGTCAAATAACACTGGACTTCACTTTGCCTAAATAAAGGCTAAAAACAACAATGTTTTTGTGACAACTAAGTCCGAAATTAGTTGTTACCAAAATTGACTACAAACGAAATTGACCCGGTAAGGCTCTAAGGCTTCTTTTATTCACCGCGACAGGTCGCAGCGATCCGTCGCCGCGATTTTGTAAGTGCATTGCCCTAAATAGGTACTTTTATTCAAAAAGGAGCGGTCTCAGAAAAAGCGGTGTGTCGCAGCGTTTTGTAAATTCAGTCGCCTGCACTTAGAAATCGCTGGCAGGGAGCGATTCCTATATGCATTGGGTTGTATAGGACCGTTTATTCCACGCGGCAGCCCGCTCCCGCTCTCGCATTGCTGCCAACCCAAGCCATCTCGAACGTCACGACACGTGGCCTTGTTATTGTGCACATTCTCTAAGTGACTGCCGAATGTGGTTGGCAACACTTTTACCCCCTCCACGCGACACCGATCGATCGCAGCAACTTGTCGCGTGCAAATTTGGGACAGCGATCAGCCGCAGCGACGGAGCGCTGCGACCTGTCGCGGTGAATAAAAGAAGCCTAAAGATTAAGAAAAACCAAAATGATGATTTAAAAAAATCAGTTTCCATAACCTCTATCTTCTTTTCATTTAGCAGTACTCACTTTGAAAGATCTTAGAACTGCTAAACTCTTTTGTAACTCCTATCATTCCAGAAGAGCAGGTTTCATGAGTGTTGTTTACTATCTTCATTATATCAGTGTATCTTCTTACATCATCTTTTAGACCATCCAAAGTTGATTAGTTTTCTCATTCAGCACAATTTACACCGACGCAAGTCCAAAAGTAGTTATAATAACAAATAAATTTCTCTGGTTCTGCTATATTAAAGTATTTCACGTAAAGTTACTTTATGAACCATATAGTCTACAAGTTTATCTTCAATTTTAAACAAAATACCTTAGAAATCCAAAGATACATACAATTCAAAAACTGTAAAAAGAGAAGTAATTAAATGTTTAACTCTTGAATAAATTCAAAAGATGTATACGTCTACTAGATAAGTTTTAAGAAATTTCTATAGAAATTACTAATAAATCTTCGAGGCTTTTGCTTACTACTATCATTGTATTTGGATAACCTAATAGAACTCCGATCCAATGCACTATTTCAATCCATTGGAAATTCGACGATAGTGGCGCGATGTTTGGGGGAATTGACGGAAGCGGTGTGTAGCACCAATGCCTTGAATTATTTCTCCCTAGCGCTATCTATCGGCGCGATCATGCAATATTTTCCCGACAACCTTTTTTCGCCACACAGCCGCCGTATGCATGCATGATCTATTTTATTATTCATGATCTAAGATACTATGGATTTGTGCTGTAACCGAAATATTTCACATTTAAAGCAAACAACTAGTTCACCTGAAATCTTTATTAAACACTAGCTGACCCGTACGGCGTTGCCCGTGGTTGTTGGTATTTTCACTCTTTTTGACGTAATTGTAATTCTTTTTAAGTGTTCGTTGAATACCTGTGCGTATCCTACTGTGGTCATGAAAAAA